>CM024763.1:309773-574264 GCA_014218235.1 Colocasia esculenta
AGTGAGCCGGCCGGACGGCCGGTGACCCTGAAGTGCCGGAAGGAACACGATCGAACATCTGAGTGCACCGTACTGTTCCGAAAAGCATCCATTCCCGGGCCGGAGGGGCTCGCAGTTATTACATGTGGGACGGTCATTATTATCTGGTCTGATGATGTTCTCATTCGCTCTGCAACTGCAAGCTGGTGTATGGCTCCCCAGTGAGTTTTATTAGGCCCAGGCCTTCTTGGGGTTTCCACCCTTAGGCGTCTGAAACAAAGGGTAGTAGTAAGAATGGAAGGAACCAAAACGTGCGACGCCAGGGGGGTGGAGGAGAGGCTCTGATCCCATTACATCCTGAAAAGACCAACGTGTTTGAAAGCATGCCTCCGTGAGAGTGAGAGAGAGAGATGAGAGGGGGGGGAGTGGAGATAGAGAGATGGAGCTGAAACGGATGGAGACTGACGAGGAGAAGTTGCCATCCTTGCTTTTACGTGAAAAACCTCTGCCTTTGCCCACTTTTCTTCCATATGCGTCGCCCTCTGAGCATACCCCTTAAAGCCCTCTTTGGATCCTTTTGCCTTTCTCTTATTCCAAGTTCCATTTAGAGGTGTGGGTCAAAGACTGCAGGTGGGGAGCGGGGTTTGCCTTTGCCGAGTCCCAATTCCCCTATATTTATATGCGCATTTGTATCATACTTCTCTATGGAGTGGGATGGCACACAAGGGGAAAAGTTTGCATAAAAGTTTGACTAGCACTCGAGGGCCATCGCCTGCACCATGTAAGCTGCCTTCGTTTGTTGGTTAGCAGCCTCTCGCCCGTAAAGCCCAGGGAGACATTTAATTCAGAAAGGAAAAGGGAAAGGGAAGAGGAGTGAGAAGGTCCACTGTAAAGGGTAAAGAGATTAGGTAATCAAAAGCAAAGGACAAGATAGAGGAATAACTTATGTGGAAGTCCATTAAGGAAGGGACCACCCCCCCCTCCCAGAAATTCCTCGAAAGACTACATTATCAATATTCAATAGCTACATATATAAATTTCTGGTTGATTTCACCTCCTCATTGCAACAACTTTACCTTCTTTAGTTGGTTATTAGAAACCTCTAATTAAGGTCACCGACTAGCTACTACTACCTCTCGTAAGAAAGAAATAGTATCTTGTATAAATTTATCTAATCAATCTGCAACTGGTCCACTTGACATGGAAGAATGTTCTTGATCTTGACACCATTTATGAGGTAGGACATGATAATGCAGCAAATTAATATCATACTCCCATCGTGCAAATCTATAGTCGACAGCAAGGTTTCCTTCATCTGTTTATCTTATTTTCTTCATGTGGATGCCTAGGTTATATATATATATATATATTAGGGGCGGACCTAGCACAAATCCAGAGGGGTCCTGTCACTCTATTGGATAAAAAAATTTATTTAGAAAATAATTTTTCACCATGAATGATTCCACTAAAATTATATGGGTGCAGGACCCCACTAAAATAAAATTCTAAATCCGCCACTGATATAGATTGTCTACTCTAATTCTCTGCTGGAGACTAGGGCATGCCAAAGGCAAAATGAGCTCTCCCAGGGAGAAACTGTGCAGCCCACTCAAGTCTGCCCAATCAAGAAGTTTACGATGTAATCAAAGTCCATTCTGACACGTCCTTCACATAAGGTGCTTTAGTGAATCCTACTACCTTTCTGTCACTAAAAACTGCAGTTGCAAGTGATCCCCACTCTGGACATGTTCTCTTCACCTTTGAATAACAGTAAACTATGATGCTTGGTTAGCCTCTAGCCCATGATGTTGGTGAGGCCTTTCACTCATAAAATTATGGCCTTTTGATGGGGAGGCACTCCATCAGTCTCCTTGTAGTTTCACCCATTTGTTCTTTACATCAAAGCTAGTATCTCTTGAAAGGTCGACGTGAGGAAATATACAGCTCTTGAGTGGTAAACAATGGCATTTGAGATGCCTTTGAGGCGTAGGCAGGAATGTTGCCAGCTATGAGAGTAGCATGGAGGAAGAGGGAATATAGCATATCTACTATAGCCCAAGTGTGGTGTAGTATCTTTTCCTGATTGTTTGGATAGAGGCAGCTAGCTCTGTCATGCTTCATTTCCTTAGGTAGTACTGGTAAAGCTTATGCTCCTTGTTTGATAATGGGATAAGTAAAGAGGGAAAATTATATTTGATCCCCAGTAGCTATGGGGTATTATGTAACCTAACAATCATGGACGGATGCAGCGTTGGGGCAGTGGGGTCACAGGACCCCACTGAAAATTTTCCTCTTCTCAGAAGACCATGGGAGTTACAGTTTTTTAAAATATTTTTGTAAGGGTGACCCCCTGGATCACCCGAAGGTGACCCGATTCAAGGGCCCCAGACAAAAATATTTTCTTTGCCCAGTCCCAGCTCCGCCCATGCCCCTTCTCCGCGCAGAAGCAGAAGAAAAGCGCCATGTCCCAGCCCCGCCCTTGCTCATTGTTATTGAATTGTCTCATTTTTATTAATTTTTTATTTTAAATATTTATTTATATTATTTATAATATATATAATTATATAATATTAAAATATAATTTAAGTGACCCCACTGAACAAAATTTCTACATCCGTCCCTGCTAACAATTCTTGCTTGGTGTAAAGGTAATTGAAACAAGGAGTAATTTTAATGCTGTGTTGGAATATTCAAGTCCTTTCCTTAATTTTTCTGTTGGGAAGGGCTGATCACATATTATAATTCTTAATGTTCATGTTCCTCAAATGTTTTTGAGAAAGCCATTCCACTTTCTTATGGAATGACTTATCTCTGTTGTTAACTGTAAAAGCAGGGATAAGGTAATATATACGAGCTTTTGATGAACAGAAGGGATGAAAATAGCTCACCTTATTGTATTTTTATCTTGTCCTTCTGTCAAGCATGGCCATGGGTTCACTAGCAGAAGAGGAGGAAAATTTGATGCTTCCTCATGTGTCAATTGGATTTTCTTTTTCTTTTTTCTCATTATATATTTTAGATCTAAGTTCAATTTCGCAACCCCCCCCCCCCAATATTTATCTATAAGAAAATAGAAAAAAAGAGAACTTTTTTTTCTCTCTCCAGGGAATCAACGTCTAACCCATGGGTAAATTACCCATGGTGGACTAACCCACCTTTTTTTAGAAAACTAGTTTGGATGGTTGGTTACATTAGCCCTGTTACTTTTTATTTTTTTAAGTCAACTATATATTTTGACTCTATTTATTTTTATTAAGAGAATGTAAAAAATTATAATTTTAAGATATATATAATAAATTTTATTACAATTTAATGATAATTTTTTTTAAAATTTTTTGAAAAACAAAAAAAATTACCCACCCTCTACCCCACCTTTTGAGGAGGGGTAGAGTTACCCACAAAAAATAAAGGTAACCAGATGTACTCATGGTTAGTCCACCCACCCCTACCAAACTCAAAAAGTAACTTTAACCAGGGGTACCCCTATCAAACTGGCCTAATCTTCCTTTCAAACATTGACTTGTTTTTGTTTGTCCGAAGGAAGGCAAAGGGCTTTTATGCTCAATAATGGCTTAATAGCTGACGTTAAGACAAAACACGATGGATGCCTTTAGCTTGGGACCAAATCACATGGCAAACTTCTTCCATTGTACTTAATTGCGAAAATAAAGGTGACCATAAAAACATGGAAAGAGAAGTTGATGAGGAGAGAGATTTAATTACTACACACGGCATTGCACCGTGTATTATAATTGGCCAATATATGGTAGGCACAATATATTGCTTGTGACTTGTGACTTCATGGATAGTGTTTTTAAGAAATAAAGATCATATCATGTAAAGAACATACTTATCCAAATATCCAGACAAATGATCAAATTGAAGGAGCAGGGCACTGTAGACAAATCCTGTGAAAGTAGTGTTGAGGGTGGAGGGCGACATTGGATCATGGAGATCCGGAACCCCGAACCCACCATGTGGCACAGGTGACCCGAAATCTGAAATCCCGTGTGGATTCGAACCAAAATCCAGATTTCGGAACCTACCCCTGCCCGGAACCCCGTGCCGCCGTGGAATCTCCCCTCTCATCCATGGAATGTAGAAGATTGTCACCGCTGGTCTGCCTTGGTTAGTAAGGAGAACATATGTTGGAGGTATAAGGTGGTGTTTTGATAACGTTCAAGTCTTAAGTTTGAAATTTTTATTTCTTATTTATTTTTAAATTTAAAATTTAAAAAGTACTTGATATTTATTAAGAGTTGTTTGATAACTAACTTAAATAATATCTGAATTAATATTTTATTTTATAAAAATATTATATTTAAATATTTTTTTAGCATCTTAATATTTCAAAAGTGACTAACAATTCGAATTTGACCATCGACCATCAGAATTCGGTGACCAAAGAGTTTGCTAGTCGTAGCTGGAGTCACCAGATTCCGTTCGCCGACGGAGTCGCCGAAATCCAATGATTGGTCGTTGACACATTGTGCCAAAATCAGTAACTCGCCATCTGCCGGCCGTCAAAATCTGGAGATTGGTCACTGACAGAGTTGGAATCCTGTGACTCATCGGTTGCCAACCGCCGAAATTCGATGATTGGTTACCGATGGAGTCGTCGGATTTCGACGACTCATCGGTCATCGGTCGTCGAAATTTGGCGACTATTCACTGATGACTGGCCAAATTCTTGCGACAGCCTAGAATCCAGTGACTCATTGGTTGCTAGACGCCAGAATCTGACAACAAGTCATCGTCGGAGTCATCAAAATCCAACGACCCTGTCGATCACCGATGAATTGCCTCTGCCAAAATCAGGTGATTCGTCAGTCGCCGGTTGCCAAATTCCAACAACTCGAGGTTACAGCTGGTTGAGAAAGTCGAGGGTGTGAAAAAAAATAGTGATTTCTCCTAACTTAAATTTTAGTGGTTTTTCATATTTAAGTGATAAAGTAGACATTATTTTAGATGTTTTATCAAATAATTTAAAATCTTAAAAAATTAATTATTTCAGATATTAGATGTTTATTAAATGTATCAAATAGAACTTAAGTTGATACGTTAGATTTTTCATTACACATATGGCTATAAATGTTGCATGCACAACGTTTTTGAAGAAAGGAAAAATAGTTTTTTTTTTATAACGAGGAAATCTCGTCCCGTGTGGTTTTTACGGACTTAAGGATTGGTGTTCGTGAACTCCAAGGTCAGGACTTGGCAGCTCCTACTTTCCGTATATACGTATTGTCCTTACCCCACTTGACCAGAAAAATCCCGAATTTACACACCTCGAGGATTGCATGTAAATCAAGTAAATCTCCCCCCCCCCCCAGAAATCGAACTCGGGACCTCTTACTTTTAAGCAATAGTTCTAACCGATCGACCCAACTGGGGTCCTCGAAAGGAAAAATAGTTGGGGTTGCCATCTTTGTTTCTATAAAATGTGTATGCATGTGAAGTTAAAAAAAGACGGCATATTTTATTTTGTTCTTCAATTTTCAATATTTAATATAAAGAGACGAAGGGTTAAAAATAGCCTTAATTTGTTCCATGTGTCCTCTTTGCTGGTGATGTATGATATCCTTATTTTCAATAAAGTTCCAAGGTGATAAGTATACATGTGGAGAGGTGCAGCAAACTCTACGTGGAATTCGTCGCGAGTCCCCAATGTGATACAACGCTACATCTCACAGGTCATCGCACATGCGTCGAGGTCGCCCCGCACACAATGATGATGCACACTATGCTAGACTCCGTTTCTTCTAATCAGACGAAAATACCCCGTCTGGCATTTTTTTGGGAGCATATGTAGATTCTAAAGAGCATCTATGCCCTCAAGGGAGAATCTATAGTCTCTAGAGAACATGTATGATCAGGGTTCCAGGCAAAGTATATATATCTCTTAGAAAGTATATGCAGTTTTTGGGAAGCATATCCACACCCTCAGATGAGCATCTTTACCGATGGAAATTTTCCGTCGATAAAACAATCGGACTTTTCGACGGATAAGTTTTCGTTGAAGATATCTGTCAGAATTTTTGATGGAACATATTCTATCGATATTTTTGACAGAAATACATCCGTCGAAAATTTCATTGGTAATGCCGATGAAATTTCCGACAAAAATATTTCTGTCAAAAATTCTAATTTTTTTCGACCCATGTTCCCAATTCCTCTCTCTCTCTCTCTCTCTCCTCTCCTCTCTCTCTCTCTCTCTCTCTCCTCTCTCTCTCTCTCTCTCTCTCCTCTCTCTCTCTCTCTCTCTCTCTCTCTCCTCTCCTCTCTCTCCGTGCGTGGAGCGCTGCAAGTGAGTGTCCTCCCCTCCCACTCCAGGGGACCTCTACCCCCTCCTAACGAACCCCACCCTCGACCCCTCCCGACGACCCCCACCCCCTTCCCCTCTCATCCCCGGCCCCCCACCCCCTGCCAACCCCGCTTCCCTCCTGGTGACCGCTACCCCATCCCCTCCCACTCCCGCTCCCCACCCCACCCCCACTGCTCCCCTACCCCTCCAGGGCCCCCCACCACAAAAATGCGGCATTACCGATGGATGTTTCCGACGGATACATTTCCGTCGGATTAATTTCAGTCGGAAAATCCATCGAAACTTCTAACGGAAATATGTCCGTCGAAAATATCCGTCGATACTGAAATATTACCGACGGATATTCCGACGAAAATGTCCGTCGGAAGTACCGTCAGTAAAAAGCATTTTTCCCCTCTCCCTCCCGCCATCCCCCGAAACCCCCCTTCCTCTCTCTCTCTCTCTCTCTCTCTCTCTCTCTCTCTCTCTCATCTCCTCTCTCTCTCTCTCTCTCTTCTCTCTCTCTCATCACCACCCACACACACTCCTCCGCTGCGCCCCTCGCCACTCGCCGCCGCGCCCCCTCGCCGCTCGCCGCTGCGCCCCTTACCGCCTGCCGCTCCACCGCCGGCCGCCCCGATCGCCGTCGCCATGCTCCGCCACCGGTGCCACCATACTGCCGAGTATGTGCATCCCCCCCCCTCCCCTCTCTTCCCCCCCCTGCCACCTCCCTCCGGCGACCGGCGACCCCCCCCTGTCGGCCCCCCCTCCCGTCCCAGCCCCCCTGTTGCCCCCCCCTCCCCCTCCCTACTCCAACCAGCGACCTCCTCCCCTAACCGCGACCCCCCCCTGTCGGCCCCCCCTCCCCCTCCCGTCCTAGCCCCCCCCCCCCCCCCATCCCCCATTCTCTGCCCTCTGCCACCCCACCCCCCCCTCCCTGTCGGCCCCCCCTCCCCCTCCTGTCCCAGCCCCCCCCTCTGTCGCCCCCCCTCCCCCTCCATTCCCCACCTCTGCCACCCCCCCCTCCCTGTCGGCCCCCCTCCCCTGTCGCCCCCCCCCCCCCCCCACCCGGTCCCCCTCCCCCTCCTGGCAGCCCCCCTCCCCTTCCCACCCCCCACCCAGCCCCCTCCCCTCTTGTCTGCCCCCTCCCACCCCCCACCCGGCCCCCTTTGGGCGATCCCCCTCCCCCTCACCCAACCCCCACTCGGCCCCCTTGGGCGATCCCTTCCCTCCTGTCAGCCCCCCTCCCCCTCCTAACCCCCCCACCCGGCCCCCCAATCCCCCCACCCGGTCCCCCTCCCCCTCCCAGTATAGGTTTGATATATATATTTAGATTTCATAGTGCTAAATATACTTATAAATTACTGATTCATAATATCATATTCATATTTATCTAATTACTAATTTTCAATAACATATTCATACATGTTAGATTACAAAGTTCAAATATCATATTCATACCTGTTAAATTACATTCATACGTATCATAACATATTCATATTTATCATATTTTGATTCCAATTTACATATTCATACTTAATAGATTGCTTATTTCAAATAACATATTCATACTATATTCATATTCAGATTACTGATGTCATAACTCATAAGCATTTCATATTTAGATTCTGATTATTGAATTCAAAGTTTTTAGCTATCATATTCGATCTCATATTTGCTTGACCAACGGCACATATCAAATATGATTCCAACATATCAAATCATATTCTAAATCAGATATTTAGGCCTCAAATCATATTCTCATATGCAAATTCATATATTTAAGTCAATACCTTATTAATCATACCAAAACAAATTATTTAAGCATATGTTAGGCATGTATCCAACCCAACATAAGGGGACAAAACACACATACCCTTGCACTAGCTTAGATGATAGTGCCTCGATCTTACTCGATTGGCCAAGAATGGAAGTCATTTACCCCTATCCACCAGACTATCCCAAGTGGAGTCTAGCTCTGGATTTTGAAAACAAAAGTCCGTCGTCCTCAAACTAAATGACCTCTCATAGTGGACACTAGCTACAAGTTTAGTCCACACCCTCCTTAGATGACACTATCCATATGTTCATTTTATATATAAATCATAGTTTAGTTGAATCTTACTTAACAGCGATTATCTTTCCTATAATCAAATAAGAACCATCTCATCTTATTTTCATTTAATCGTAAACCATTTATAAACTAAATTCATATATTGATGTGTAAGAACTGACGGAATCCTAATTAGATTTCCAGATTGGGTTAGGCGTTCAAATCACTAATCTAAAGAAAACTAAAGTATAAATGATCAAAAATAGTTTCTAATTAAACTTGAGAAATAATCACATATTTTAAATTTAATTTTTGAAAATAATGTATGTATATTAATTTTTATTAATGTTCCTCATATAATTTTTTTAATATAGGATCCACCTCCGGCACCTGACGATCATGAGGCGGGGACAGCAGACGATCCAGCAGACCTGTCTTGATTTTTAGTATTTATTATATGTATGATTTTATTTGTTGTGTTTTTTATGATTTTATGTTGATTGTAAGTACTTGTTGTGAAATGTATGAATATTGTAGCAGGTTTGAAAAATCATTGTTATTCTGTATTTTAAAAAAATATATAGTAATTTCCGACGAAATTTTCGACGGATGTTGGACCGTCGGAAAATGTAGTTTACCGATGTAAATAAACCGTCGGCATTTCTGTCTAAAGTGCCGACGGATTATTTTCCGACGGATTTTTCTGTCGGAATTTACCGACAGAAATTCTGACGGATTTTCCGACAGTTTTCGGTCGGCAAATACTGACCAAATTTCCGACAATATTTTTCGACGTTTTCTGTCGGTAATTACCGACGCAATTTTCGACGGAATATTCTGTCGGTATTTCCGACGGATTTCCGACGAATTTTATTCCCATCGGTAATTTATGACCAGATATTTTCGACGGATCATTTCGACGACCGTACTCGACAGAAAGTTGTCGGAAGGCGTTGTTTTCGACGGTTGCCGTCGGATTTCCGATGGATTGTGTCCGTCGGAAATGGCACTTTTTCTTGTAGTACCCTCTCCCCCTCCCGAAGCCCCCTCCCCCTCCACGACCCCCCTACCGAACCCCCACCCCCATTGCTCCCCCTCCTGGACCCTCCCCCTCCAAGGCCCCCACTCCCCCTCCCCCTCCCCGACCCCCCTTCCGGCAACCACCACCCCCACTGCTCCCCCTCTTAAACCCCCCCCCTCCCCCTCTAAGCCCCCACTACCTCCCCCTCCCGAAGCCCCCTCCCCCTCCAGGGCCCCCACTGCTCTCTCTCCCGACCCTCCCCCTCTCGGGGATGAATTAATTTATTTATTATCTATTGCTTTTACTGTCGAGGGATGAATTATTTTTAATGGAATTGATTTAGTAACACTATTTTTTGACAGCAAACTAGACTGCAACAAAAAAATGTATCCTACCATCGTTTTGTTAGGAGTAGTTCAGAAACATTTCATAAAAGTAATACGGAATTGTGGTGTATTTTAATTAATATGTTAAAAGTAATAGTGTTAAGAAAGCGTATTACCAAACTATATATTTTTCATTTTGATTATGAGAAATACTTGCAACTAACCGTCGGGTACTTATTTTTGTGTGAATACCTCACGTAATAGTGAGAAGATATATTATATTTTATTATTAAACATAAGTGAAATATAAATTTTATCTTATGTCTTGTCATTTTATTTCATCGATTATACAACTATATCTATCACAATTCGTCGGTTATCTAGGTGTGCTATGAATATGTAAAATATTAGTAAATATTCATTCTCTATGAAGTATATGGTTAGGGTTCGAAGTTTGAACACGTACAATCAAACACAACACAAATCAAGTTAAGCCCTAAATTAAACCTAACTAATTAATATTTGGAAAATTAGAGTTGGATCAGAAGTAGACAACTTTATGTTAGATCATAAGTGGATAGACCCTATTATTATATTAATTTCAGACTTAGACATAAGTGGTCAGCCGACGCCGCTCCATATCCATATACTTGCCGAGCTATATGTGTTTAATTATTTGTATATGCATTTTTCTGGAGAATATATGTAGTCTTTGGAAAACATCCACATACTCAGGAGAGTATCTACATCTTCAGAGGAGTATCCATACCTCTTGGAGAGCATGTAACGCTCCGACGCGGAATTATCGGAGCAAAATTATAGTTATTAAATAGTACAGAGCGATAAATAAACATCAAATCATTGCACAATTAGAATAAGACCAAATAAACTCTAACTTCATTAATATTTATCAAACTTCATTACATCGATTAATCAGAGCCAAAACTAGGGCCCATAGTACTTTATTCAAATCTAAACTATTCCATAATGACTAACTGACGACTAACTCATAACTATACTAACTAACTACTAAGCAGTGGTTGCTGAACTGGTCACTCCTGAACATCATTCTCGTACCATCCTCGTGAGTGTGGTAATCGCCATCCGACTCACCTGAACACATGAAATAACAGTGCAGGATGAGCGAATAATATCCAGTAGGACTTAATATCTCATGAGAACAAGCATGCTTTAAATGATTAATATCTTAAGGGCAGCATAACTAGAGAGAATAGTCAAGTGACGATGGCAAGATAATAATAGCACTTGTACAGGGAAATAGCACAATGAGAATGAAAATGGAATGGCCATGTAACGATAATAGCATGTAACGATAGCACTTGTATAGCACTTGAATAGATTGCACTTATATTGATAGCACTTTGATTGTCATAGATTAAATCTTGATAGTATAATAGCACTGAGTACATGCCGTACACACCCTTGATCATTTTAACTCCCATGGGCAAATAGCACTTTTCGGACACTCCTCCCAGGACCAGATCGGGCCCTATTGCGCTGGCATAAGTCATTTTCTTATCTTAGACAATCACATAAATGGCCAGAGAGTACCAAAATAGATGAGTAGTAGACGAGATAGACGAGAGTGTAGAGTGAAAGTGAACAGATGAGAGTATAAGGATAGTAGATGAGACGGGGGTACATTCGTAGAACAATGTTAAACATCCATAAGAACAGTTGCACAGCACTAGGTCGGGTGCCGGCAGTCTGGTAGAAGTCACATCTGCCCACTAGCCGTGCCACGAACACGCCCCAAATGGTCTGTGTGATCCAAAGGTAAGAAGGAAACACACTAAGGCCATTTGGATTGTACTGATCCCTAAGGTCATGTTTGGTATCGGGATAAGGCGGGAATAGCAGGGTGATATCCCTATTCTTCGTTTGTTACGTTTACTATTCACTGGAATAAGAGGAGATAAGGGGAATGGGATTATGTGATTAACCCGGGTTAAAACCGGGGATACGCCATTCCATGGGGACCCCTGGAATGGCGTATCCTCAATATCCCAACCCCGAAATCTCCTCCCGAGGCAACGTCTTGTCACCTCCCACCCACGACTTTGCCCCTCGTGCCTTGGCTCTCGATGCTCCTTCTCCCATTTGCACGCGACAGGCTTCGGCTCTTCGTCTTCCTCCCCGCGGCGACTGCTCTGCTGCACATAGCTCCGGCGCCCGATGATCCCCGGCTCTCTCCACACCACAGCGGCTGCTCGTCGGTGACGGAAACTTTGACGCCTCCGGTCGCTCTCCTGTACCACGGCGAGGGGCTGCAGGAAGTCGTCTTGCAAGTCACTAGCAGCAGACGTTGTGAGCTCCTTCCCTCTTCCATCTGCTTCTTCCTTGCTCTGTTGAAAAACCTTTCGACGGGTCGCCATCGTGACCTCCTCCGTCTTCCATGTGCTTCTTCTTTTTATGTACAAAAACCCTTCCACAGTTTTCCATCGTGAGATGCTACTTTTGCTCCTTCCCGGCCTATGTGTTCCTGTATTAGGGCACACAAAAGGGTTTCTATAGTCTTCGGCTTTCTTTCCCTGTTCCATCGTTTTCTTCCACTGTGTGTACAAAAACCCTTGATCGGCTGATTGTCGTCGGAGGTTGCTTTACATCCTTCCCCTTTACTGTCAGTGGTTTGGCCACATTTTACAGGTCGTGGAGATCACTGTGTATCCTTAGACCTGAAGGTATACTTTCGTATTAAGGTCATATTCCGGCCATGTATTTGCATGTGGATGATTCTACGGTTTCAATGTAGAATGTACCTCCTCCCTGCAGTACGCATTTTCTTGTAAATTTGGATTTTCTTCCTCAATAGGCCCATTAGTTTCACTGTGTTCCATACTTTTCCTTTTTCAAATGTTGCGTGAATAGATGTTTACATACTTATAAACTGATGGTTGTAGTAGACAAAAATGTAAACAATATGTTCGTTTCACTGTTGTATTATAATATCCTCTTTTGTCTAATCACTGTTTGCATGTAGTTGGTTCTACAGATAGCATTGTACATAGTGGTACCCTACCTACAGTATGCATGTTGTTCGACAGTTGGATTTTCTTCCTTAATAGGCTCACGATTTCACTGTGTTCCATACTTTTCCTATTTCGACTGTTGCGTTAATACATGTGTACATACTTATAAACAGATGGTTGTACTAGTGTCATATGTAAACTATATGTTAGTTTCACTGTTGAACTTGTATATTATTGTATCTTTGTTTAGTATAATGACACTTTGTTGCCTCAATTATATTTTCACTAGTGTCATGTTTTGTTATTTTAATGACAGTGTATGCAATGTATTTATTTGTTCTAGTGTCATACATATACTATTGCATACTTCTGTTATTTTCACTATTTAACTTCTATATTTACTGAATCTATTTTTAATTTAATCATACTATCTATGCAATGTATTTCTGTCTTTAACTGCAATATTATGGTTCTGTTTCATTTTCCTGAAAGTTACTTTAATCATAGTGGGTCTTTGCTCACTTAATTTTATTGTAAACTCATGTGTAAACTATTCATTTGTTTCCTTATGGCTCTCTGTTCACTGTTAGATATTACATTTCCCCTTTTTACTTTAATCATGGTGGGTGTTAGCTCACTTAATTTTTCATCACAAAAGAATGGCATGTCAATCAAAGGTACGTGTCCCTAATTGGAGGGAGGATGGTGATCAAGTACTCGTGGACATCTTAGTTGAGCACAAAGTCCAGCATGATGGGTTTGTAAATGGGACATTTACAAAAGAGGCTTGGAGGATGGCACTGCGGAAGTTCAATGACAAAACACATTTGTCTTACACACTGTCCAACTTGAAAAATAGGTACAAGAACCTGAAAAAATGGTATGCTATGTACGTCAATCTTAAGAGTAGGTCTGGCTGGGGTTGGGATGACGAGAAAAACATGCCAGTGCCACCTTCAGAAGATGCTTGGGATGAAATGATTGCGGTATGTGTATACAATACATTACTTTGGTCAATTTTCAATTGCCTTCACCTAAACAAGGAAAATGTGATTTTTTCAGATTAATAAAGATTACAAGACTCTGAAAGGAAAGTCATTTAATTTTATGGACCAAATGCACATTATTACTGCCACGTCAATGGCTAGGGGTGACCTAGGTGCAGGGGACTTTGGCAACTCTTACTTGGACCAACGTGATGAACCTAACATGGATGATGATGACCTATTCTTAGACATGAACGAAAATGATTGTGATCCTAATCCTCTTGACAACCAGCAACCAACTTTAACCGAGGACATACCACCACAGACTACTAATCATGGCCCTACCCCCAACAACACACCACAAACCAATGTTACTGTTACGCAGACATCAAGTAGGAAAAAAAGATGTTTCTCAGATTCATGCAATGATTCACTTGAAAAGATTGACAAGTTAGGAGAGGAAAGGTTAGCCCTTCAAAAAGAGGCCCTTGAGCTGCAGAAGACTGTTGCTCCCCTAGTTTCTTCTGCGTTGGACCAATTAATGAAAGTGGATGGTATACCGGATCACCTATTATACAAGGCCATAGATGTAATGAAGGGGTTGGATGACCGGTGCATCTTCCTTGGACTTCCAGTACATCTTCGGCTTGGTTGGATTCTAAGCCGGCTTGGTTACATGTGATTATAAGATATCCTTTCTTAAGTATATGTTTGCAATCATAATTATTTTCATTTTCTCGTAGGATGGCTGGGAGTACATTATATGCAACAGTGTTTCTTTTTTAAATAGCATAGCTTAATTCCTTTATTATCATGATGTCATGTCACATGTGTACTTATTTAATTAGTCAGCATATATGAAATGCTTGATTATCACTGTGTATGCTTGTTTTAATAGTAGGTTTCCCCCGATATAATGTGTTGAACCACTCCTATATTTTACCCTTTTATTTTGGTGATAATAAAATTTATGTTTAATTAATTATTATTAAAAATATTTAATATTATGTTTTTCTTAATAATATAAATTTACATGATTAATTGAATATTAAATGTATTTATTAGCATGATTTTTCTAATAATAAATTAAATATCATGATTTTTCTAATAAATATAATTTTATGACATTATTCTATAATGATTTGCACTAAACAGATAAATGGATTCCATTCAATATATATATGGATTTCAGTTCAAAGTGCCACATCGATTTGGTCTCATAACGATTTGATAAGTGACTCTCATAAGGATTCATTTATACTCACACAGACTCCTTTGTAACTCATAAGGATTCCTTTGTACTCACACAGACTCCTTTGTAACTCATAAGGATTCGCTCTCATAAGGATTCACTCTCATAACGATTCCTTTGTAATTCTCATAACGATTCCTTTGTAACTCTCATAACGATTCCTTGTAACTCTCATAACGATTCCTTTATATTCTCATAATGATTCCTTTGTAAACTCTCATAAGGATTCGCTCTCATAACGATTCCTTTGTAAACTCTCATAAGGATTCGCTCTCATAACGATTCGCTCTCATAACGATTCCTTTGTAACTTGCACAGACTTCTCATAAGGATTCCTTTGTAACTCACACAGACTTCTCACATAGATTCCTTTGTAACTCTCATAAGGATTCCTTTGTAACTCTCACATGGATTCCTTTGTAACTCTCATAAGGATTCCTTTGTAATTCTCACATGGATTCCTTTGTAACTCTCATAAGGATTCCTTTGTAACTCTCACATGGATTCCTTTGTAACTCTCATAAGGATTCCTTTGTAACTCTCACATGGATTCCTTTGTAACTCTCACATGGATTCCTTTGTAACTCTCATAAGGATTCCTTTGTAACTCTCATAAGGATTTGCTCTCACGTGAATTCGTTTGTAAAAACATAGATTTCCTTTATATTTAAAATGTTTTTGGCATCTAGTGAAAAAGTCAATATTCTTGATTTGCGCAATCCTCTATCTTTCTGACAGGAGATCTTTTTGCTTATCTCTCTAGATCTTTCCTGCCAACAAAAAGGGGATTACTTACCACTTCTGGGTGGCATCAGAAAACAAAAAGGTATGAGCCTTTTTGACAGAAACACTCTTTTATCTAAACACTTTTTTCTATGCTTGCAGACCTCATAGACCACAAATTATCAGAAGAAAGAGAAGATGAGCAACGGCTAGAACTCCAACGGATTTATTCAAATTGCTCATATAAAAGATGAAGCAAGGCTGAAGAAGAAGTATGAGCTTTCCTGAAGATTTTTCAAGAGTGTACATCCGGGAAGAACCTCAACTCCACATACACTCAAAGAAAAGAGAGAAAGAGCCTGAGCCCAAGAAGAAGTGTTCAAGCATCTGAAGCACTGAAGCATTCAAGCTCCTTCTCCTCTCTTCTCTCTCTCTCTGTGTGCATCTTGTAATCTGGGGGAGAGAGTCTTTTGCTGAGAGTTCTTTTAGTTGGTTTTTATTTGTTCCAACTCTCAGCTCTGTTCTTTCTTTTCTAAGAAAGATCCTTGTCCGGCTGTAGGACTGTATACAGTTGTTAACCTAGCTAGGGGTTAGTGTCTAGCAGAACCGCACTGGGGTTTGTACCAGGAGGTTGGCTTCTTTACCTGTAAGAGAAGTGGGCTGCCTTCTTGCCCGGGAAAGAGAAGAAGACCAGCTGGGGTGCTGGGTGTTGTAGTGTCCTTAAGGGGGACTGTACCCTTGGTTAGTAAAATCCCAAGAAGTTGCTTGGGGACTGGACGTAGGACTTCCATGTGGGAAGGGCCGAACCAGGATAAATCTCTTGTGTTATTTGTGTGATTGTTTATTTGCTTCCGCACTGCTACTCTTTATCATACTAAACTAACCAAACCTTCAAGTGTTAATTTCTGTGTTTAAGTTTCTATTTCAGATTTCAGAAAAACCTATTCACCCCCCTCTAGGTTAGCTTGCTGTCGTACCAAAAGGGCCAACAAGTGGTATCAGAGCGGGTCTCTGATCATTCGAAGATCCAACGATCTTAGAGTAAAGATCCATGGCAGCTCAAGGATATGCTGAAGGCCAATCAGTCACCAGACCTCCATTCTTTGATGGAGAGGACTACCAATATTGGAAGATGCGAATGGAATGCTTCATTCGAGGCACAGACTTCGATCTGTGGCAGGTATTAGAGGTAGGTGATTTTATTGTTGTTCCTGTTCCTGGCACTACTGCTATTACAATAGCTGATAAAAATAAATTATCTTTAAACTTCAAAGCTAAGAACTATTTATGTTGTGCTTTATCCAAAAAGAATTTAGTAGAGTATCTGCATGTAAATCTGCTAAAGAAATATGGGATAAACTGCAGATAACTTATGAAGGAACAGATAAAGTAAAACAAACTAGGATAGATATTCTTGTCTCACAATATGAGCAATTTAAAATGCTTCCAAATGAAAATATCACTCAGATGTATAATAGATTTTCAAGTATAGTAGTTGGTCTAAGTTCTCTTGGTAAAAATCTTTCTAATGAGGAAACTGTTAGAAAAATACTTAGGTCCTTAACTATTTCATGGACACCTAAAGTAACTGCTATTGAAGAGGCCCATGATTTAACCAAATTATCAATTGATAATTTAATAGGTTCTCTCATGGCACATGAAATAAATATGGAGCGATTGTCTGAAAGCTCATCTAAGAAGAAATGTACTAATGCTCTTAAGGTTGTAGCTGCTCCTTCCACTTCTTCTTCTAGCTCCAAAAATACAGATTCTGAAGACAGTGATGTAGATGAAGTTCTGTCCAAGCTTCAGAAAATTTTCAAGAAGAAGAAAAATGGATCAAGAAGGATTCAAAAGAAAGAAAGAAAGAAAAGGAACCAGTCTGCTATGAATGCAGAAAACCTGGACATCTGAGACCAGATTGTCCAAGGTTAAAGAAGAATGGCCAAACCGAAAAGCTCAAGAAGCAACACAAGAAATTTAAAAGAAAAGCCATGGCAGCTGCTTGGAAAATGATGAGGCCACAAGCTCCGAAACATCAAGCTCAGAATCGTAGAAAGAGCAGGTAAATCTTGCCCTCATGGCAGGACTAGATGAGGTACATTCTGACTCATTTTTTTATTCTTGCACAGATTCAAGATCAGAATCTGAAGATTTAGATCATGTTTTAATGAACTTTATGATAAACACAAGGTTGTTGTAAAAGAATTGAAAATTATCAAGAACAACCTTACTTGTTTGGAAAACACTAATTCTGATCTTAAATCAGAAATGGAACAATTAGAAGATCAATTAAAAGAATGTAAAGATAATAATTATCTTTTAAATGAAGATTTAAAAAGTAAGAATAATGAGAAGATAGAGTTAGAAGAAAAATTGAAAACTCTAACTGAAGAAAATCTTTATTTAAAAGAATCAGTTAGAAAATTAACTAAAGGAAAAACATCTTTAGCCCTATGCTTAAACGGATCAAAATCTGGAAATAACAAACAAGGGCTTGGTTACATACCTCCGGAAAAAGGAAAACAAGTCATAATTCTTGAAAAATATCCATTACCAAAATTTGTAAAAGAAACCAAGTTGCCTCAGAAAAAGGCTCCTGTAAAAGAAAAGGTCTCCAAATATTGTGTTCCAGATAGACATCACAAAGAAAATAAGAACTATAAATCAAATTATATTCATTGCTGCTCTCATTGTAATAAGTTAGGACACACAGTAAACACCTGCACAACAAGGCACTTAGTTTGGATTCCTAAAGGTTATTTTTATGCATCTAACCATCAAGGACCCAAAAAGATTTGGGTACCTACTTCTGAATAGTTTATTTGCAGGATGGCCTTGGAGCATCAGGAACAAAGGATGCTCAAGACACTGGTGACTGCCAACTCTTCATCCATCTCATATCTGAAGAGGGAGTAGTCATTAATTATTTGTAAATTTTAATATTACTAATAATTATTTTCAAGTTTCATTCAGGTGGCGTCTCTCATTCAGGGGGAGCACAGACTAAGGGGGAGTTATTCATTTATGTCAATCATTGTTGAACCCCTCAATGGTAAGAATTTCTTTCACAAAGGGGAGAGAATGCAATGGTAAGAACCTTCCTTTTTTGGTTTGTGACAAAAGGGGGGAGAGTATGCATGGTATGCATTATCTGTGAATTTTCTGTATTTTCTATGCTTTACGTATTTTTGTCAGAAAATTCTCATAAATTTTGTCATCACCAAAAAGGGGGAGATTGTTGAACCACTCCTATATTTTACCCTTTTATTTTGGTGATAATAAAATTTATGTTTAATTAATTATTATTAAAAATATTTAATATTATGTTTTTCTTAATAAATATAAATTTACATGATTAATTGAATATTAAATGTATTTATTAGCATGATTTTTCTAATAATAAATTAAATATCATGATTTTCTAATAAATATAATTTTATGACATTATTCTATAATGATTTGCACTAAACAGATAAATGGATTCCATTCAATATATATATGGATTTCAGTTCAAAGTGCCACATCGATTTGGTCTCATAACGATTTGATAAGTGACTCTCATAAGGATTCCTTTATACTCACACAGACTCCTTTGTAACTCATAAGGATTCCTTTGTACTCACACAGACTCCTTTGTAACTCATAAGGATTCGCTCTCATAAGGATTCACTCTCATAACGATTCCTTTGTAATTCTCATAACGATTCCTTTGTAACTCTCTTAACGATTCCTTTGTAACTCTCATAACGATTCCTTTATAATTCTCATAACGATTCCTTTGTAAACTCTCATAAGGATTCGCTCTCATAACAATTCCTTTGTAAACTCTCATAAGGATTCGCTCTCATAACGATTCGCTCTCATAACGATTCCTTTGTAACTTGCACAGACTTCTCATAAGGATTCCTTTGTAACTCACACAGACTTCTCACATGGATTCCTTGTAACTCTCATAAGGATTCCTTTGTAACTCTCACATGGATTCCTTTGTAACTCTCATAAGGATTCCTTTGTAACTCTCACATGGATTCTTTGTAACTCTCATAAGGATTCTTTGTAACTCTCACATGGATTCCTTTGTAACTCTCATAAGGATTCCTTTGTAACTCTCACATGGATTCCTTTGTAACTCTCACATGGATTCCTTTGTAACTCTCATAGGATTTCTTTGTAACTCTCATAAGGATTCTTTGTAACTCTCACATGGATTCCTTTGTAACTCATAAGGATTCCTTTGTAACTCTCATAAGGATTTGCTCTCACGTGAATTCGTTTGTAAAAACATAGATTTCCTTTATATTTAAAATGTTTTTGGCATCTAGTGAAAAAGTCAATATTCTTGATTTGCGTAATCCTCTATCTTTCTGACAGGAGATCTTTTTGCTTATCTCTCTAGATCTTTCCTGCCAACAAAAAGGGGATTACTTACCACTTCTGGGTGGCATCAGAAAACATAAAGGTATGAGCCTTTTTGACAGAAACACTCTTTTATCTAAACACTTTTTTCTATGCTTGCAGACCTCGTAGACCACAAATTATCAGAAGAAAGAGAAGATGAGCAACGGCTAGAACTCCAACGGATTTATTCAAATTGCTCATATAAAAGATGAAGCAAGGCTGAAGAAGAAGTATGAGCTTTCCTGAAGATTTTTCAAGAGTGTACATCCGGGAAGAACCTCAACTCCACATACACTCAAAGAAAAAGAGAGAAAGAGCCTGAGCCCAAGAAGAAGTGTTCAAGCATCTGAAGCACTGAAGCATTCAAGCTCCTTCTCCTCTCTTCTCTCTCTCTCTCTGTGCATCTTGTAATCTGGGGGAGAGAGTCTTTTGCTGAGAGTTCTTTTAGTTGGTTTTTATTTGTTCCAACTCTCAGCTCTGTTCTTTCTTTTCTAAGAAAGATCCTTGTCCGGCTGTAGGACTGTATACAGTTGTTAACCTAGCTAGGGGTTAGTGTCTAGCAGAACCGCACTGGGGTTTGTACCAGGAGGTTGGCTTCTTTACCTGTAAGAGAAGTGGGCTGCCTTCTTGCCCGGGAAAGAGAAGAAGACCAGCTGGGGTGCTGGTGTTGTAGTGTCCTTAAGGGGGACTGTACCCTTGGTTAGTAAAATCCCAAGAAGTTGCTTGGGGACTGGACGTAGGACTTCCATGTGGGAAGGGCCGAACCAGGATAAATCTCTTGTGTTATTTGTGTGATTGTTTATTTGCTTCCGCACTGCTACTCTTTATCACACTAAACTAACCAAACCTTCAAGTGTTAATTTCTGTGTTTAAGTTTCTATTTCAGATTTCAGAAAAACCTATTCACCCCCCCTCTAGGTTAGCTTGCTGCCGTACCAAAAGGGCCAACATAATGGATCTTAATACTGCACCCACTGGTCAATTTCTTCAAAATTTGATGGACGAGGAAGACTACTGGCAGGAGGTGGATGACACACTAATCCTTCTGTGTAGCAGCCAGGTATATAGTCCGGCACCAGGTAGACCAATGCATACTAATGCGGGACAAGGTCATAGATGGGTTAAAGAGGTTATGTCTGGCCATTTAGGTAGATCATACTCTTCTTTCCGCTTCCATCCAAGCATGTTTGTGAAATTGAGGGACAAACTAATAGAAAAGGGGGTCTTACAAGACACTAAAAATATGTCTGCCACCGAACAATTGGCCATCTTCTTGTTAGAGGTCGAGCATGGGATTGGCAATAGGCTGTTGAGAGAATGGTTTCAACATTCTAGTGAGACCATCAGTAGGCATTTTAATAATGTCCTAATGGGAGTGCTAGCAATACGACGTGATTACATAAAAATGCCCACTGAAGATAGCATTGTGCATCGAAAGATTCAGCATGATCCAAAGTTCTACCCTTTCTTCAAGGTGATTAATAGATTCATTTGCAATTACATGACAATGTAATATCATACATGTGTGAGATGACAATTGTTATATGATACATAGAATGCTATTGGTGCAATTGATGGGACTCATATCTCCGCCAAAATTCCTTTGGTTGACCAACCTCGATACCGAAATCGGAAAGGTGAGACATCACAAAATGTGATGGGATGTGTAGATTTTGATATGATATTCAAAAGTGTGGTCGTTGGATGGGAGGGCTCCGCAGCTGATATGCGAGTGTTGAGGTGGGCACTTGAGAGTGGTGGTTTCAAGGTACCCGAAGGTAATATCTTCATACTTCATTATCATGTTATATGAAGGGCATGTGATGTTCATTTTCTGAGGATAAAATATGACTTGCCTGAATAGGTAAATATTTCTTGGTGGATGCTGGTTATGCAAACACTCCGGAATTTCTAGCACCGTATCGTGGCATCAGGTACCATCTCTCTGAGTACAACTCCAGTAGGCGCACCCGATTGCGGTATAGGAGTAAAAAAGACTTATTCAACCACAGACATGCACAACTTCGTAATGTTGTTGAGCGTGCATTCGGTGTTTTGAAAGCACGTTTTACCATTTTGGTGAAACGTCGCAACTACCCAATTAAGACACAAGCCAGAATTGCTATGGCCTGTTGTGTACTTCATAATTTCATACGCATGGAAGGAGGTCTTGACTATATATTTCGTCGAGGACAATGCGATGAAGTGGTGGAAGGAGATGAGGATGTACATGTGGATGACCACGTGCATCGAACTGAAGCTGCCCGGGGTGATAGATTCCGCAATGAATTGGCCACCCGGTTATGGATACAACACACTAGTTGAGGGTAATTTCTGAACACATTGACTTGTAAGAATATTGCTCTACCCTAATTTAATCAATTTTTCCTAATGACATATCCGATCATATGGGCAGGGCAATTTCACACGAAGATAGTGGGGATTTACAAGAGGATGGTTGCACGAACAATAGTTCAGTTTAATCATGTTTAAGTACAATACTCTTTTCTTAATATGCACCTGTTAGCAGTACTTGACATCTTTATTGTGTTTTGAACAATTTCACTTTTTGTTTGGCATGTATTTCAGACTTAAATGGAGACTTCTCTATGCAATTCACTAACTATGTGATGTTAATTTTATGATGCAATTCATGAACCTATTATGTTGCCTTAACTAATATGCAGATATGAGCAGGTTATTTTGTGCCATGCGGGTCATGCGTATATGATGACAGTGGTATGACCCTGTATGATTGTGGCAGGTAGACCAGCACATGGTTCTATTTTTTGTTGGTGCTGCAGGTGGTGAATGGTTTCTATGGTATGGTAGATACAATTATACAGTGGTATGACTTTCTTATTCTGGCATGAGGGCCAGGTCATGGTTCTGTTTATACATATTTTGTTGCTGCAGGTAGTGAATGGTTTCTTTCGTAGGGTACATACAATGATAGAATGGTATGATCAATTTTTGTTGTGGCATGCGGGCCAACCCAGGGTTATGGTTATTTATTTTGTGTTGATGCAGGTAGTTAAAATTATTTGTTTCCTTTGGTATATACAATGATGGAATGGTGCGATCTGTTTTTGTTGTGGCCTGCGGACCACCACAGGGTTCTGCTTATTTAATTTTTGTTAATGCAGGTGGTGAGTGGTTTGTATGCTATGGTAATTAATATTTTTTACATGCTTCATATATTGATGGCAGCTGATGTCAATTGTCATGTTCTTGTACATGTTTGTGTTGGAATTTTATTTCATGCAACCTCACTAACTCTATATGCAGGGTACAGGTGATATGGGCAATGATGATGGGAAGGAGCATATATGACAAGAATAAGTCATTGGGAGGTATGACACTAGTAACCCCAACCATGGTGTTACTCTCTACTATATGTAGGATGGCCAATATTTTTTGGCAACCACTATAGTATTTGAAGAATCTTCCTTGGTTGGTTAGGATGCTTGTGTCTTACTTCTAGGCATATCTTTGATGTCATACAACATACCCAACTGAGCCCATTTTTTCCAACATACAACATTGGACATGTTAATTAAGGTATCCACATTGAACCTTGCCATTTCATCTAGGAAATCTTCATGTATGGCTTCACCACTAGGACTTGTGGGTAGAAACGATAATGGTATTGTTTGTGAGTGCGGAGCAGGATGGTGTATTACTCGCGTGTCACATAGTAGTGCGAATCCGCAACGTCCGTATTATTGTTGTCCACTGTTGGTGAGTGAAGTCATCATTCATTTTACTTGTGGTCGGTTCTGGGCATACATAACTGACAACTTTGTGTAGGCAAAATCTAGCAATGCTTGTAAATTTTTTATGTGGGTTGATGAGGTGTTACAATGTCCTTGTGGGAAGGGACACTGTCGAAAACGCACTTCGAAGACATCCAAGTCTTATGGTAGGAGTTTTTACGTTTGCCCTCAATCTACAGTAAGTTTTTCATCAGCCTAATCTTTTTCATATATGTACAGTTTTGTGCATGCTTTTAACTGTGATAACATATTGATCTGGTAGGCTGAGGATCATGGTTTAGGCTGTGGCTTCTTTCAATGGGTATCAGACTCATGCAACAGTCGTCGTATGCAACTTGGGGAAGAAGAAAGAGGAAAACATTCCGTGGAAGACTTCCAGAATCTGCTTGAAAAAGAGAAGTTTGCAGCCGACAGCAACAAAGAATTGTGCGAGCGTTTGTTAGACTCATTCAGAAAGTTAAAAATGTAAAATGTAGACAGACTTTCTTTAGACTCATATCAGTTTTATGGGGTTGTAGTATGTGAAAGTCAATGTAATTTGGTGTGAAGTTTGGATGACTTGCCACTTTTGTATATTCTATTATGTAAGTTTTGTAATTTTGTTACATGTGCAATGAGAAGATTTGGTTACTTAGTGCAATTAATCTTATTTGTGTTAAAATAATTACAGTTACTGTTGTGCAAGAACTTCTGTAATTATTTTGTGATGGCTAGTTATGAAATATATACATCAATCAATTGATTTTTTGTTAGTTGTCTAACCTCTTGCCACGTGAACATGGTATAACTAACTGTGTAACAAAAATTTAGTTACATATGAGTATAGTTATGTAATGATAACATACACACAAATATGAACGAGTGTTAGAAAAGATATATATTTTTTTTTCAAAAATTTTTATAAATTTATAATGCAAAATCTAAGTCTTAATATTGTATATGAAAGAATTATATTTGTTGACTTGTAAATTTGTCAAACAAGTTACAAATTAGTCATATTCACTCTTCACTATATATACATAAATTATATTTTATATTTGTTTCATGTGGCTCAATAGTCTCAAAATATTACATCTTTCAAAAAAAGTAAATTTAATTATGACCTTGTACATAAATGATGTATTTTCCATTTCTTTAATTTGAAATCTGTCATTTTGTGATTTAATTTTCATGATAAAAATATTCTTCCTTTATTTAGTTTCATCCGTCGTCGGAGAATCATTTGTTAAGTCCATAATTATTTGTACATAGTTTTAATTTCATTTCTACCATATACAAAAAGTTTCTTTTTATGTTACATTAATTTCGCTTAAAATTTTTGATGCTAAATCCATAAAGTGTTTTCTTACATGTCGTGATGTACATAAATATAATATTTTATGTTTGTTTATTCCATCATAGACTTCCTTTTTATGTTTCTTTAATAGTTATCCTTATTATTCACTTGACCGTTACCAACATGGGATGGTGGATGCCCTTGGAAACGAAGATAGTAAGGATAATATGGTCATAAAAATTGATATATCCTCCTTCCCATCCATGTTTCCACCAAACGGAGAACACAATGCAAAATCGATTTAACCTAACATATACCAAACGATATAAGGTTAGAGAATAAGCATAACTTATTCTGGAATGACTTACACCTATTCCGTGCCACGTATATCCCGATACCAAACATGACCTAAGAGTGTAACGGTTTTGGGGTACAACCAGCTCGTCGGCAAAGGACGTGCGCCAAAGCCAAGGAGACTTAAGGAGGCCTTGACAAGGAGTCCTTGGTCCAGTCAAAAGTATTTTCGATGGAGAGGTGGTCCATGCCAAGAGAAAGTGTGTAATGAAACATTGTCCGTCTTGTCTTGAGTGCTCGAAGGCAGATGGATTTAATCACGGTATACAAATCATGTGATTAAAACAAAGATAAGTGTCAATAATAAATTAAGAGAAATTTAGTAATTAATTGTACACTTAATTACCAGATACATTATTGAGTAATTTAATAAAGTTTCGTTGCAAACATGTATGTTTAGTGTGTGCAAGTGTAAGAAATCATGAGTGCATGAAAGATTGTGCACTTGGCTTTTAATTAATTAGATTTATATAATTATTGCCCATTTTCAATTAATCAGGTCGAAATATTTATAGCAATGTTTAATCAAGGCTAAACAAGGGTTAAATTACATAAACAACAGAGGCACAAGCGCAATTATCAACTTCTGGTGCATAATCCCGATTCAAGTCGCGACAGGCGGTCCAGGCGCGTCGGCTGAACCGGCCGACCTTGCGCGGTTCGGGGAAAACCACGACGGCGCGGGCCGTCACATTTAGAACGCAACAGAACGGGTAGCCGAAACCTCTCTGATATCGCGACGGGTTGGGTCGTCGCGATTTCAGAGAGGCGGCCCGACCCAGAAAAGGGGTTCAGCCCTTTTTCAGGTTGGGTCCTTCCCTCCCATGCATGATACAGGGTACTTCTAAAATCAATATAAAATTGCACGATGCTCCAAAAATCACGAAACTAGTTTTAAATGAAAGTAGACACGTAGAACTAACCACAAGCATGAGTAATTAGAAAATATATAAGGTTTGTGTGTGCTTTAACAAGGTTACATTTTGGTGACCTAGTTATGCATAGTCATGAATCAATGAATTAATTGGAAATGGTTACATGATGAAAATTGGGGCAAATAGGTGCATTTGAAAGCTAAGGGCATGTAGTATTTATGAGAAAAATATCATGGCATGGGATCGAGTATATGCATGGATTGAAAGCAAACTTTAGAGTTCGGGTTCATGATGTTGACAGGGATTCAAGCATTTAATCCTCCCTCATGGAAGAACAAAAAATAGGAAAATCATGGGGCTTTCAAAGAGGGGTGCATGGGCTACTTAGGGTTGAAGTTTCACGATTTGTACTTGAGAGATTGCCTACCTGTTCTCATTGGTAATAAATCATAGGGTTGATGACGAGGTAGAAGAAGAAATCCCTTGTTCCAGCTCTTTCTCCTCCTTCCTCCTTCGTCCACAGCCTCCTTCCTTCGTCTCCCAGAGCTCCAACAACGCACTATGGGGTGATAGGGCCGAATTATGGTGTTTTGTTTGTTAATAGAGTCCTACCCTTCTAAAACTCTTCATTTCCCTTCAAATTCCATATTTCCTTAATTATCTCCGTCCTTCCTAGCATTATTCCCTATTTAGGATGGAGGAGAGGTCCAATTTCGTGGGTAAAGAGTTAGGGTAAGTCTATGGCTCTTTTTAGGATAGATATGAGTTGTTTTATTAATTATCTTAACACTTTACTATTTATTAAATAATTAGGTACGAAATTAGCTTAATTATCTCTCATCCCATGATGGGCTCTTCACATTTGGGCCTATTCTTTCATGCTTGGGCCATTAATATAGCCCATTTCTATTTTAGCTTAATGGGTAATGATTTTTAATTCCCTTTAATTTAATTATTTCTTCTTTATTCTAATTTAATTCTATTTATCACATTTATTAATTAAAATTTTTATTTATTTAGATTTTAAAAATCAAGGTTGCTACATCCTCCCCCTCTTAAAAAGAATTTGGTCCCCAAATTTATATGATCTTAAGAGGAAGAATGACTTACCGAATAATTCTGGGTAATTCTATCGCATTGTTGCTTCAGGTTCCCATGTAGCTTCTTCAACTTCATGATTCCTCCAGAGTATCTTGACCACAGCTATGGGTCGATTCCGGAGCTGTTGTATCTTCTTGTCTAAGATTCTTACCGGCTTCTCTTCATAGGTCATATCCTTGTTTAGAATGATATCGTCGTAGCTGATTACATGTGATGGGTCGTACACATACTTCCTCAGCATAGATACATGAAAAACATTATGTACAGTGGAAAACTGAGGAGGTAATGCCAGACGATACGCCACTTTGCCAACTCTTTCCAGTACCTCAAATGGGCCTATGAATCTCGGCCTTAACTTACCCTTCATCCCAAACCTTTGAAATCCTCAGGTCGGGAATATCTTAAGCAGCACATGATCTCCAGTTTGAAATTCTAAGTCCATTCTTCTCTTGTTTGCATAGCTTTTCTGCCTGGATTGAGCTACCTTAATTCTGTCCCTGATGATCTGTATATCTCTGCTGGTGCTTTGTAGCATGTCGGGTCCTAGCAATTGCTGCTCACCAACTTCATTCCAACAGACGGGCGATCTACAGCTTTGTCCATACAGGGCTTCAAATGGTGCCATCTTGATGCTGGCCTGGTAATTATTATTGTAGGTGAATTCTATTAGGGACAGTTGTTCATTCCAATACCCCTCAAAATCTATAGTGCACGCACGCAGCATATCTTCCATGATCTGATTAGTCCTTTCTGTCTGTCCATTTGTGTGTGGGTGGAATACTGTACTAAAGTTTAGTTTCGTGCCTAAACTAGTCTGGAGTCCATTCCAGAATCTAGATGTAAATCGAGGGTCACGATCTGAGACTATGGACATAGGAACTCCATGTAATCTCACTATCTCCGTTACATATAAAGCAGCTAGTACATCCACACTCCAGGTACTTTTGATTGCTAGAAAATGTGTAGACTTGGTCAGTCGATCCACTATAACCCAGATAGCATCTAGTCCACCACGAGTTCGGGGTAAACCCATGATGAAATCCATGCCAATGCTCTCCCACTTCCATTCAGGTATGTCCAAGGGTCTGAGTACACCCGTAAGACGGCGGTGTTCTGCTTTTACCTGCTGACATGTGAGGTAGTGTGCGGCATGCTCAGCCACCTCACGCTTCATGTTGGGCCACCAAAATGCCATTTTCATGTCTTGGTATATCTTGGTTGTGTCTGGGTGAATTGTATACTTTGTCTTATGGGCTTTGTCCATCAGCTTCCTCTTCAACTCTTCGTTGTCAGGCACACATGTCCTGGCTTGGAATAATATTATCCCATCTTCAGTAATGGAGAAATCAGGTCTGTCTGCTATGGTCTCCCTGACTCGGACCGAGAATGGGTCATTAGCCTGCTGCTCCCTGATCTCTACGAAAATGTCAGGTTGAGCTCTAAGGTTAGCCACTAACACCTGATCGCTTCTCTGTTCTATATTCAGATCCAGATTAGCAAATGCTCTAACAATTGCATTTCACCCATGACTAAGCAAGATAAGGATGCTACTGGCTTCCTACTGAGTGCATGAGCTACTGCATTACCTTTGCCTGGGTGGTATTGAATGTTGAAATCAAAATCCTTCAAATACTCCAGCCATCTCCTTTGTCGCATATTGAGCTTTTTCTGAGAGAACAGATATTTTAAACTCTTATGGTCGGAGTAGACAATAAATTGCTCTCCATAAAGGTAATGCCTACATATCTTGAGTGCAAATACCATGGCAGCTAGTTCTAAGTCATGAACAGGATAATTAACTTCGTGAGGCTTCAATTGTCTTGATAAATAAGCTATCACTTTCCCATTCTGCATTAGCACGCAGCCTAGACCGATTCTAGATGCATCAGTGTAGACTGAGAATCCTTCGCCCTTGACTGGCAACGCGAGGACAGGTGCAGATGTCAAGCATTGCTTCAATGTCTGAAAGCTCTTCTCGCACTCCTTGCTCCAGACATATGGGTTCTCATTTCGCGTAAGGTGAGTAAGAGGTAAAACTATCTTGGAGAAGTCTTTTATGAACCGTCTGTAGTAGCCAGCCAGTCCAAGAAAGCTTCTAATCTCAATGACATTGGTCGGTCTTTCCCAGTTGAGTACAGCTTCTGCCTTGGAAGGATCGACAGCTATACCGTCCTTTGATATGACATGGCCTAGGAATGACACCTCCTCGATCCAGAATTCACACTTGCTCAATTTGGTGTAGAGCTTGTTATCCCACAAGATCTGTAGAGCAATCCTCAGATGCTCCTCATGCTCTTCCTTGGTCTTCGAGCATATGAGAATATCATCAATAAATACCACGACGAATTTGTCGAGGTAGGGCCGATAAATGTTGTTCATCAATTGCATAAAAGCTGCAGGAGCATTGGTTAGTCCAAAAGGCATGACTACAAATTCATAATGACCGTACCTGCTCCTGAAAGCCGTCTTGTAAATATCCGCATCCTTAATTCTCATCTGATGATATCCCGATCTAAGGTCAATCTTAGAGAAATATTTAGCTCCTGAGATTTGATCAAACAGTTCATCAACACGAGGCAGAGGGTATTTATTTTTGATAGTGAGATGATTCAACTGCCTGTAGTCGATGCATAGCCGCAAAGATCCATCCTTCTTCTTGACAAACAACACTGGTGCTCCCCAAGGAGAAGCACTTGGTCTGATAAATTCTTTTTCCAACAGTTCCTCCAACTCTTTTAATTCAGCGGGGGACATTCTGTAGGGTTGACGTGATACCGGTGCAGCTCCAGGTATGAGATCAATTGAGAAATTTACATCTCTTTCAGGTGGAATGTCTGGCAGCTCATCAAGAAACACGTCGAGATATTCTTGCACTATATGGATGTCTGATATCTTAGTTGCTTTCTTCTCAACTACTATTATGGCAAGAAATGCCACACATCTTTTTCTTATCATGTTCTACGCCTTAATAACAGAGACGAGAGACAAGTGCCTCTTGTGTCTACGTCCCGTAAAGGTCAACTTATGGAATTCACTAAAGGTTATCTTCTCTCTTCTACAATCAACAATAGCCCCATAAGTGGATAGCTAATCGGCTTCCAATATGACGTCGTAGCCTTCCATGGGCATACAAATCAAGTCGGCTCTAAGGTTGAGTTCACCAATCATAACATTAGCTAATGGAAAGTATTTGTTTAGTTGAGCTTTCTCCCCAAGAGTGTAGTGATAGGCAATTCAAATTCCATGGATACAGGTTTTTCATTTAATGTATCAGCAAATACTTGTGATATGAAGGAATGTGTTGCACCAGTATCAAACAAAACAAATGTTGATTGAGCAAAGACTGATAGAATACCTTCAACGACTCCACCCTCCTCGGTGGTCTCCACTTCAAGTAAGGCCTGCAGACGGCCAGGCTTCTTCTGTCCCACAGGACGCTTCTCGTTTTCCTTCAGCAATGGGCATTCGAGAATACGATGATCTCGACTCCCGCAACGTAGGCATGTGCTTGCCTTCCTCCAGAACTCCTCGGTAGTGTGACCTAGCTTGTCACAGTGCTTGCATCTGGGCTTGTTCGGGGCAGTAGGGGCAAAGACTTTGGGCTTTCGCTCTTGGCTTGGCCCGTCAATGATGCTTAACGGCCTTTTCTTACCGTTAATGGGCTTGCTTGGTGCTACGGATGTTTGCTCCTTCTTTACCATTCTACCCTTGATGCGATCAGTTAGGTCGGTCGCATCCTCCAGCAGTTGTGCCTTCCGGACCATCTCTAGATAAGTCTGAATATCTAATGGTGCCAGTTGTGTGATATAAGCGGGCCTGAGCCCATTAAGGAATATCTTTGCCTTCATTCTCTCAGTACCTACCAGGTGATTGGCATATCGTGCCAACCTGGAGAACTGAGCTTCGTACTCAACAACAGTCAGTTTCCTCTATTTCAATGCAACGAACTCAGAGGCTTTCCTTTCTTGGACTCGATCAAAAAAGTACTTGGAGTTGAAGTGCTCCTTAAACTCATTCCATGTAAACTGTGCATCAGCTCTAGTTGCTTCGACAGACTCCCACCACGCACGGGCGTCCCGCTCAAGCTAAAAGGTTGCTAGAAGTAACTTGTCACCATCTGCGCATTGCATTATGCGAAAAACACATTCAATCTCCTTCAGCCAATTCTCTACCTCATTGGGATCAGTAGTCCCGCTGAAATGAGGCGGATTCAGATTGCGGAAATTTCTATGTAGATCTCCAGCTCCTCGGTTATTATTGGCTCCAGCAGCATGAAGTAACACCTGAGTGAGTTGCTGAATAGTGTGTTGCATGTCACGGAGTTGTGCACGCTCCGCTGCCATTACTGGTGTTTTAAGTTCCTTCAAAAGAGAATTTTGTTGAGCAACTACCCCAAGGAATTTAAGATTTTCTTAAATTAATATATCTATTGTTTTGCTATGACAAAACTCTTGAAATAGACCCTTTACAAAGCAATATATTAGTTACATATCACAAAAATCATACAGATATATTATAGGACTATACCTCCATCTCAGAAATTTTTCTAAGTCTACAGCTCTCTCTATGTCCAACTGAATTCGGCCGTTAACTTCGACTCCCTCAGAAACGAAGTCAAATAACCTTGAATATTTTCTAAGTCCACAACTTATATGTAATTCGAATGATGACTCCGACTGTTACAGTCGAATGCCTTTCAAAGTTCAAAACATGATTCGACTGTCATATTCGACTGTCATCTTCGACTACCACAGATAAATAATTCGACTGATGACTCCGATTGCTACAATCGAATGCCTTACAAAATTCAATACCTGATTCGACTGTCGTCTTCGACTGATACAGTCGAATGCTTCAGAATTTGATCTTCATGGAATCCGACTGCTGAAGTCGAATCACCTTTACTTTTTCAATCGAATTGCCTTATTATCTCTAGTCGAATCATAGTTATTTATTGAATCGAATTGCATGTTATGGATTTATCTTCACTGCTAATTCTGTACTTAACTCTCTTCTGAAAAGGATTAACACTTAGTGGAATATTACTTCTTAATCTTCTAATACAACCTCTTAATAAACCTTCAATATTTTATCAGTCCATCAAAACTGACATTATTCTATTATTTTATTATTTTATTCTCTGTCAGAACAAGTCATATTAGTCTTAAAATAATCATCTAAATCCTGCGCATGACATTTCTGATATATTTTAAGAAATAATCCTTGAATTGTTCAATGCCTTTGCTCCTAATTTTGATGGATTTATTAGACACTATGCATTTATGAATTCTCAGGTGCATGGCATCTGACAGGACTCACCTACCACTGACAGACCCATACTTTGCCTTTTTAGCATATCTGTCTATCTACTTTTCTGTCTAAAAGTTTGTGCATACGAGGTTTCCATACCTTTGTCTGTGCTTATCTGACTTACCTACCTCATAGGTATGAAGTTCTCTTTTCTTTCTGTCTTGTCTTTGTAACAGGCATTTATTGGAGCACGTTTTTTTAGCATGACTCCTTCATAGTCTATGTTGATAAGAGCTTATCTTCTAGCTGTGAACGACTACACCTCCTCTGAAGGGATGCAAAACTGAAGGACTTCTGGACAATAAGCTCATCAAGATCCAAAGGAAACTAGAGCTCTCTCCAAATGGTCAAATTGCAAACGGTCACAAACTCCAGCGGCTATATTCTGAAGTGTATAAAAGGAGCTCAAGTTTGAAGAAGGAATATACACATATAACACAAGAAGAGAGCACACAAGCTTCATTCGAATTCTTTCAAGTCTCACAAGCCCTTCTGAAAGCTAAAGTCTGAGAGCTTTTTCTTCCTTAGAAGACTTTCTCTGAATCTCTCCTAGTAGTGTTGGGTGGCAATTGTAATTGCTTACTTTCTTTAGTCCACCCTTGTATTTCAGATAGGATTCGTATCTCATCTCTGATCCATTGAATCCTTCTGAAGTCTGTGTTTGTGCTCAATTCTGAGACAAACACACAAGTCATTTTATTTTCTCTTGTGTAATTTCTACAGAAGTCTATTTCTGCATTGCCCCTCCTGTGTAGGAAAGGCCTTTGTAAAAGGCAGTTGTTGTACCCCTGATTAGGGAAGACTTGCTAAGGGAGCAAGTGGGTTTGTAATTCTTCTCAAGGGTGAGAGAAGGCCAATTCATTGGCAGATAGTGAAAATCTCAAGTGGTTGGCTTCAGGACTGGATGTAGGACTTCCATGTGGGAAGGACCGAACCAGGATAAACTCTTGTGCATTTCTGTGTGATTGTTTTTCCGCCAAGTTCACACTTGAATCACACACCACACACTAAGTACTAACTCATCTATTTAGTGTTGTGCATTTCAGAAGAAAATTTTAAGAGTTAAGAAGTCCTATTCACCCCCCCCCCCCCCTCTAGGACATCTAGTTTGCCATTTCAATCCAACAAATTTAATGTAAGATATTGAGTTTGTACTAAGTTTGTGCATGTGTAAGTTTATTTTATCTTATTACCCATGGCTCTACCCATCTCTCACATAGGTATGGAATTAGACTCTAAGTCAAGGCAGGTCACACCTAGATCATCCTATACTTAAGAATAACCTAGGCTCTGATACCATAAAATTGTAACGCCCTGACGCGGAATTATCGAAGCAGAATTACAGTTATTAAATAGTACAGAGCGATAAATAAACATCAAACCATTGCACAATTAGAATAAGACCAAATAAACTCCAACTTCATTAATAATTCATCAAACTTCATTACATCGATTAATCAAAGCCAAAAACTAAGGCCCATAGTACTTTATTCAAATCTAAACTATTACATAATGACTAACTGATGACTAACTCATAACTATACTAACTAACTACTAAGCAGTGGTTGCTGAACTGGTCACTCCTGAACATCATCCTTATTACCATCCTCGTGAGTGTGGTAATCGCCATCCGACTCACCTGAACACATGAAATAATAGCGCAGGATGAGCGAATAACGCCCAATAGGACTTAATATCTCATGAGAACAAGCATGCTTTAAATGATTAATGTCTTAAGGGTAGCATAACTAGAGAGAATAGTCAAGTAATGATGGCAAGATAACAATAGCACTTGTACAGAGAAATAGCACAACGAGAATGAAAATGGAATGGCCATGTAACGATAGCACTTGTATAGCACTTGAATAGTGCACTTGTATTGATAGCACTTTGATTGTCATAGATTAAATCTTGATAGTATAATAGCACTGAGTGCATGCCATACACACCCTTGATCATTTTAACTCCCATGGGCAAATAGCATTTTTCGGACACTCCTCCCAGGACCAGATCGGGCCTTATTGCGTTGGCATAAGTCATTTTCTTATCTTAGACAATCACATAAATAGGCAAGAGAGTACCAAGAATAGATGAGAGTAGTAGATGAGATAGACGAGAGTGTAGAGTGAAAGTGAACAGATGAGAGTATAAGGATAGTAGATGAGATAGGGGTACATTCGTAGAACAACGTTAAACACCAATAAGAACAATTGCACAGCACTAGGTCGGGTACCGACAGTCTGGTAGAAGTCGCATCCACCCACTAGCCATGCCACGAACGCGGCCTAGATGGTCCGGTGTGATCCAAAGGTAAGAAGGAAACACACTAAGGCCGTTTGGATCGTACTGATCCCTAAGAGTGTAACAGTTTTGGGGTACAACCAGCTCGTTGGCAAAGGACGTGTGTCAAAGCCAAGTAAACTTATGGAGGCTTGACAAGGAGTCCCTGGTCCAGTCAGGAGTATTCCCGATGGAGAGGTGGTCTATGCCAAGAGAAAGTGTGTAATGAAACATTGTCCATCTTGCCTTGAGTGCTCGAAGGCAGAAGGACACGATCATGGTACACAAATCATGCGATTAAAACGTAGATAAGTGTCAATAATAAATTAAGGGAAATTTAGTAATTAATTACACTTAATTACCAAATACATTATTGAGTAAATTAATAAGGTCTTTTTTTTAAATTTAAGGAGGTCCTCAAAGCCTCAAACTAGGAGAGTGCACCCTCCCCCAAAGGGGAAAAATGTTCTCACTCCACCAGTGAGGGCAACCTAGGCCTAATCTATTATCATAGTAAATTTAATAAGGTCTCATTGCAAACATGTATGTTTAGTGTGTGCAAGTGTAAGAAATCATGAGTGCATGAAAGATTGTGCACATGGCTTTTAATTAATTAGATTTATATAATTATTGCCCATTTTCAATTAATTAGGTAGAAATATTTATAACAATGTTAATCAAGGCTAAACAAGGGTTAAATAGCATAAACAACAGGGGCACAAGCGCAATTATCAACTTCTGGTGCATAATCTTGAAACTCGACGAGGGTACCCGTCGCGATTCAAGTCGCGACGGGCAGTCCGGGCGCGTCGGCTGAACCGGTCGGCCTGGCGCGGTTCGGGGAAAACCGCAACAGCGCAGGCCGCCGCGTTTAGAACGTGACGGACTCGGGAGCCGTGACCTCTCTGATATCGCGACGGGTCGGGTCGTCGCGATTTCAAAGAGGCGGCCCGACCTAGAAAAGGGGTTCAACCCTTTTTCAGGTTGGGTCCTTCCCTCCTATACATGATACAGTGTACTTCTAAAATCAATATAAAATTGCACAATGCTCCAAAAATTACGAAACTAGTTTTAAATGAAAGTAGACACGTAGAACTAACCACAGGAATGAGTAATTAGAAAATAAACAAGGTTTGTGCATGCTTTACTAAGGTTACATTTTAGTGACCTAGTTATGCACAGTCATGAATCAACGAATTAATTGGAAATGGTTACAAGATGAAAATTGGGGCAAATAGGGGCGTTTGAAAGCTAAGGGCATGTAGTATTTATGAGAAAAATATCATGGCATGGGATCGAGTATATGCATGGATTGAAAGCAAACTTTAGAGTTCGGATTCATGATGTTGACAGGGATTCAAGTATTTAATCCTCCATCATGGAAGAACGAAAAATAGGAAAATCATGGGGTTTTCGAAGAAGGGTGCATGGGCTACCTAGGGTTGAAGTTTCACGATTTGTGCTTAAGATATTACCTACCTGTTCTCGTTGGTAATAAATCTTAGGGTTGATGACGAGGTAGAAGAAGAAATCCCTTGTTCCAGCTCTTTCTCCTCCTTCCTCCTTCGTCCACAGCCTCCTTCCTTCGTCTCCAAGAGCTCCAACAACGTACTATGTGGTGATAGGGCCGAATTAGGGTGTTTTTATTTGTTAATAGAGTCCTACCCTTCTAAAACTCTTCATTTCCCTTCAGAGTCCAAATTTCCTTAATTATCTCCTTCCTTCCTAACATTTATCCCCTGTTTAGGATGGAAGAGAAGTCTAATTTCATGGGTAAAGAGTTAGGGTAAGTCTAGGGCTCTTTTTAGGATATATATAAGTTGTTTTATTAATTATCTAACCCTTTACTATTTATTAAATAATTAAGTACAAAATTAGCTTAATTATCTCCCATCCCATGATGGACTCTTCACATTTGGGCCCATTCTTTCATACTTGGGCTATTAATATAACCCATTTCTATTTTAGCTTAATGGGTAATAATTTTTAATTCCCTTTAATTTAATTATTTCTTCTTTATTTTAATTTAATTCTATTTATCAAATTTATTAATTAATATTTTATTTATTTAGATTTGAAAAATCAAAGTAGCTACAGAGCATGCATGACCAGGGTTGTGTGTAGAGGCTAGCATAGTGTGTGTCTCATTGTGCGGGAGAGATCTTCGCGCACGTGCGACGGCCAATGTGGGGGGGGGGGGGGGGGGGGGGGGGAGCCAACATGGCCCTCTAATATGCAGTGTGTGTTCTTCGTAGACTTTGTTGCATCACGGTGCAACAACCATTTCTCAAACTTGTGATACTCGGCCTCTCTATGTTTTGAACAAAAATCTATTCTGGTAAGACTTCTAAAATAGCTCATTAATTGATAGTGTAAACTTTCATCCTTTTTCAACGTTTAGCCGGGTCAGCCAACAGTTAAAACACATGAAATATGAATCATTTTGATTGGTCAAAAGGTCAAAAGACTATAAATTAATCAAGTGATCACTTTGGGATGTTAGGTCTGCAAGCGGGACTAAAACTACCAAAAAAAAATTTTTTTGAACCTCCAACAAGTTGAGGCATTAAAAACATTACTCGTCACTAGAAAAGGGATAAACATGTTTATAAAAATTGTTAAAATCCCTTCTATTGCCCACTAGAGCTGCAAACGGAGTAGATACTGAACAAATCAGATAATTTTGTACCTGTCTATTTACATTATCTGGTTAATCCATTCCCACTCTGGATAGACATCGAATACAGAGCAGATCTTTTTAAGTGGATATCCTTCAGATATGAAGCGAATATATATAGTATCCGAAATATTTGAGGACAATAACATAATAAATCTAGATAGTATTTTAATATAACACAAAAATAAAAATAATAAAAATCATAAATTAAATTTTAAAAAACTCACTATCAAAGTATTTACTTATCAACTATCAAAATATTAAAGAATCACTATCAAATCCTAAGATCAACTTAGAACTAAAATCCAATAATTTAAACGAAGAGGAGTGTTAAAAGGAGTGAATCGGGTGATTCCAAAACCCTCAAACGGATATTCATTTATTTAAGATCCTTCGGATATTGTAAGTAAATAAATATGTGGAGATCTAAATACAGATTCAAAACAGATTAGGATAAAATTTGGATCTATTTACAGCCTTATTATCCACATTCATAAATAAACATCTAGGTTGGAATAAAGTGTCTTTGTCATTTGAAAGAAACGCCTCTTCTCTCTTTTCCTCATGTTTTTTCCTTCGTTCGTCTTCTTGCCACTTGGTTGCGGAGTCACAACGAGCCCTTGACAACATAACATTCTTTAGGAACAAGTTGCCTTTGGTTGGACCCAAGGTCCCAAGGTGCCACACATGACACATGTAAAGAGGGAATTTGGCCCGACAGGCAGGTAAATGCTGAACAAGCTTTCCGCATATACATTTTTTAAGCATAAAGGTTTAAGGATTATGTTTATCATTAGAATATATTAAAATAAATAGCTATACAGCACAAAGACTCTTACTCTGCCTTAATAGTCCATACCCACTAGAAATTAAAACCATGTAAAAGATAACTTGAACAAGAGAAATGTTTGTTGCACTGTGATGCGGTGCAACAAGCATGACTTGAATTTTTCGTTCAGTAGATAAACGTCACATAACCATCACTACTTATGTGTGTATTTATTACATTTAGATGTGTTTATAACACTCAACTCAGACGTATTTAATACGCATCCAAACTTTTATTCTTCTTTGAGGATATGGATGCTCTCCTAAGTATGTAGATGTTCTTCAAAGAGTACATATACTCTTCGGGAGATGCTCTCCTGAATATGTAGATACTTCACAAAGACTATATATACTCCCCAAGAAATATATATTTTTTACTTTGAACCTTGATCATGTATATTTTTCAAAGTTTAATGATACTCTCCTGAAGACGTAGATGTTCCCCAGAGACTACATATGCTCCCCAAAAAATATATAAGTTTACCATGAATCTTGGTCATGCATGCTCGCCAGAGATTAAAGATGCTCCCTGAGGACGTGGATATTTCTAGAGACTGCATATACTCCCAAAAGATACATATGCTACATTAGTTGCGTATTAAATGTGCTTGAGTTGAGCACAATAAAACACATATGGAGTGGTGATGATCAAGTGGCACTCGTCCATTGAAAGACGAAATTCATATCATACTTTGCTGTACCGCGATACAGTGCAGCAAACATTTCTCCTTGAACAATTAAGAAACCCATAACATACTTTTATTTTATGTTAAAGTCTTGATATACTTAAAAATATAAAGACCAAACTCTTATTAAAGAAAAAAAATTGCAAATGTACCCCTAAAATGTTCAAAGATGAGAACTGCCAATGACGGGGTGGTCACCCCCCAGCCAAATGGAGGGAGGGAGACGGGAGGGCGCGGGTTCGATCCGCGCCGTCTCCTCATTTCCCCCCATCCCCAACCGCATCAAAAAAAAAATGTTCAAAGATAACTACTACGCCCTGCTTTTACAAAACAAAAAAGGAAAGAAATTGCGGGCACCCAAAATCTCTAACTCATTACCATATATAATCCGATACATTAGGTTATCAAATCAAATGTGGGGTTCAAGGTATGCCAGTGATGCTCAAAAGATAATGACGGTCAAAAGAAGATTACATTTCTGCCCCCCCACTAGATCTCATCCACCGAATTAAGGGCACACTCCAAACTCCCAAGTCCACCTTCTTTCTAATTTCCATCAAATTAAGATCTCCTTTCGGGGGATGCAAAAGAGGAGGGGAGGCATTCGACGAGGAACAATTGGCAAGTGATGCAGATGGCCAAAGCATGCAAGGAATACCTTGATCACACAATTCGAGCTTAATGAAGCTTTTAGTTCGATTTAGCATCCAAGTACTACGAGCACACTCGTCAGCAGCAATGCAACGTAACACGGGGAAAACGACAGAACAGAAAACTCAGTATAACCATGGCACAATTACAACAGTCCAAACAGCAATCATGCAGCTCAAAGGTAGACAGAATTGACAGATTGAACCACACCTCAAGTGGCAAATGGGGAAAACCAGTGATTTCTACCTTATCCCAATCTTCGTTTGTGTCGTCTCTCATTCTTCGAGTTTTTGGTTTTGCATGATCTAGATTAAAGGTACATAAATTTCAAAAGAGAATAAGCTTTTGGCATAAACTGGAGTATTAAGTGATATATATCTATATATATATATATATAGGCACACATAATATATATATATATATATATAATCGACCCATGCATCTTCTGTAGCCGATGCCATCTTACTCTTCCGGCCCCTCTGAAACGCTGCGATCGCAGCCATTATGGAGGAGAGAGCAACCACTGTGGCCTGGAACTCTCGATACGCATCGTCCGGTTGTGGTTTCCGCCTGTCCTCCCTCTCACAGCGTTGGCTCTGAAAAAGATGGTGGGCATTATTGAGGGTAACAGACGAATCAATCGCGGTCTCATGAGCTGTAACTATCGACCCTAAGAGCCATCTTTTTAAGCACCTCCCTTGGGGAACACCAAGTAAGTGGGAGAATCTTATTGAGTTAAAAAAGGATAGAAAAAATTTAGCTTATGAGAGAGGGTTTTGAATAAAAGCTGAAAGACATCTTCGACCAAAGCCTGATGGAGGTCCAAATGTGGCAGAGCATGCCCTCCTTTCTTTTTCTTCTCTTCCAAAGGAGGGTTTCATGTGATGTTATGGGACCTCTATGTCCGGAGCTAGCCCGTGTGATGTTATTGGGACCTCCACCAGAGCTTGTCATTTTGATCTGTCGGAATTCCTATAGATAACAAAAGAAAGACTTCAAATCAATGAACTAGGAACTTCAATTCGTGAAGCGGTCCCTGTATCTTGATGATTAATTTTGATGTGTACCCAAAATTTATCATCTGTAATGAGTAGAGTTTTGTCATACACACACACATACACATATAATATACATACATATATATATCCAATTAGCTTGTCACTCAGATTATAGGGGAGGTTGCTCTGGCTGCAGCAGCAGCTATGAAGGATGAAGTATACAGGGGGAAGCCTCTGAGAAGGGCATTGCGAAGGGTGTGGATCCTTCCCTTCATGCACGGCGAAGCCCGAGGATTCTGACTTTGCCTTGGGACAAATCCAAGCAGGCATCATTGCTGCTGACCCAGTAACTCACAGCAGCAGGGCTAGGACTAAAGGACGGGGAAGCTACAACCCTTGCACTAAATTTCACTTTGTGCCGTTGGGGATGTGGTGCAGTGGCAGCAACTGCTGCCTGGTTCACCGGGTGGGAAAAATGGAAGCTGCAGGCACAGGGATACATGCAGTTGCCATCAAGTTAGACTTTGGGCTGCTTATTTGTAGAATATAAAAGATTCAAATTAGCAGAATAAGAAAAGGTAAGGTTGAAATCCAAAGTTGGCCGCATGCCTGCTTTGTTGGTGGCGTCCAACTTTGGCTTTGAAATACTCCACGATTCCATCCAATTAGGTACAGATCCTATCTTCTAGACCAACTTTACGTATAACCCCTATTTGATAATCATCTTCTCGAAGGGTTCCCACCATATCAAACTATTATGGTCGAAAGTTAGTTCGTAGCTCGTGAGGTGTCGACCCTCCTCATCTTTAAGGCTTCGTACATTCCTCTACTACTATATGTCCTACCTCACGTAGGAGAGCGCAACCCTGTCTCTTAAGTGCTATGCTTTCTTTAGGCCCCACTCATATCGGATAGCGAACCACACGTACACCAAGATATCTCTATATACCCTCTACATTTATTGTTGCTGAAGACAGTCCAACAATAGGAATAGTCCGTCCGTCAGCTGCAGCGAATAAGTGAGCCTCTATTGGTCATCAAATAGGGTCCTATGTGGGTTATCTTTTCAACAACATAGATCAGAACGGACAGTATTTCATGTGCCACAGGACAATTTTTAACGGTATATATATATATATAGATGTTCTTTACATCAATATATAAAAGATGTTCTTCACGTTGATGTAACTGATATAGTTGGTGCATGCTTATGCTGATGGATGCGGCATTGTGAGTATAACTAGCTAGGACAAAGAGCACGTAGGACGCATTTGGGAAATGGAAGTGGAGTAATCTCAATGTTTGCGGGCTGAACCAATCACAAAATGGAACTATGTATACAAAGTCATCTGACAGCACGTTAAGTATTACTCTTATTAAAAGATTAATAGAGAGCCAAAAGAACATTACCTATGTGACTTTGACGGCGCCATGTATTAGAAATCTGTAAGCCATACGCTAATTGGTTTCGAGAATTGAAAGTTTACCACCACACCCCCCCCCCCCCAACTTGGTGCATGTCATATGTTCCGGAAGTAGAAAAAATATACATGGAATATTAAAGATGTCCAGGCGCCCATGAAAAGCTTATGTTGTTCTCTGTATTCTTCTTCAAAAGAGACTGCAGTATATAAGCCAGCTGTCTCCATGGGGATCGTTCACATCTGCGTAGAGATTCTCGAGGAAGAAACATCTGTCCCATGCACCGCATAGAACACCAATCAGGTCTCTGAATTATCTGGAACGTCAAAGGGGCGAAGACTAACCAGAGCTCTCCCAGCAAATGGAACTGCATCCAGATTTCACCTCCAGCCTCTCAGTTTCATGGCCTAGATGAAATGCACATACTATGGCTGCTGGGAAGAGAAGAACAAGGAGGTGTTCATCTGGAAGTCAACCTAACCCTGACAAGCATTAGCCCAATGGGAAGCCCTCTTGGGGAACTACAAACATCGAACGTGTGCATTTCGGCTTTCTAAAATGGAAGGGACCCAAGGACTCAACAAAAAGAAATACTTACTACTCTCGTTACTACGGGCCTCTTAAATTATCTATGGATAAGATAATCTAATTTATGATATTTTTTTATTTAGCAGATAAAGTTATCAGACAAACCTGAGAGGGGGAAGATAGAGTTATCACAATTTATCCCCAATAACCGTCGATAAAGTCCTTATCCGATTATCAAAAACGGCTTGTACCTGTCTACCCTATTTGTTCCTCTTTATCTGCTATTTTATCATCCTTGGCCATTAATTGGGCCACTGTGATAGGGGAGATAAGAGAGGATAATGGGGGGGTAAATGCATGGCTAAAAGTTATTTTAATTGAGTACGATATATAAGTTACTTATCTATGGATAAAGAGTGATAACTCTATCCCACCCATGAAAAAAAAGAGAGAACTAGATAATGTCAAGATAAAGGGATATGAAAAAAGGGATATCAAAGTGGGGTACTTAAATCCTGGATAGCCAATGCAGGCCTTTTTTAATCGAATAAACTATACTAGGGATAGATAACCAAATATATCTTATCGCTCTTTGGTCACATTTTTATTTTGATAATCCTATTTTTGTTCTCTCTCTTTATCCCTAGTTTATGTGATTTTAACAATGGTGAAAATGAAGATAAATCTAAGATAAATTGATGTAAATTTATTATTAAAAATCTCATGTGCGGACTCCCATATATCTTGGATAGTGAAAGAACAGTGAAAAGACCCATACTATCTCCACCGTAACCATTTTAATAGAGCGTATGACTTTTATCCCTACCCAAGAATAAGGATAGTATTATCTCTGTTTAACACCTATTTATCTTGACCACACTCCTCTATCCCTAGTATACTTTATCTTAGTTATCATAGTGTTTTTTTTTGTTATTAAATTATCCAGCAATCAAGGTGGCCCAGAGTGACAAATAGTAGATAAAGGGGATAAACATGCTTGGACGGGTAGTTTTTTTTACAGCCCGTCCAGAAGGGTAGAAAATATTTCTCATAAAGGATAGGCTGCCTAGGAAATCAGAACGTGAACTGTACAGACCGAGATCAAGTGGCCCACACAAGCCATGGCTCCTTACTTTCTCAGCATCAGTTTGTCCTTTTACTGTACACTTAAATTTCATGTCATCAGCCATGACAGTTTGCAAAGGAATATTGCCCTTTACCATGTAACAGTTGAAAATAGATAAGACAGCAATCCATCTATGTTCAAGCACATAACGAGTCTAACCAACCAACGGACGGACAAGCATTTGCACAGTAGGAAACTCTAGGTAGTTACATATTATGGAGAACAGAGATGTAGGAATCTACATAAAAGATGTTTAAGCATTACTTGGAAGAGTGAGGAAGTGCCATGATTGCACCAAGTATATAATTAGAGTTTCTCCAGCTTCCATTTGTCACAGCTTCAATTCTCTAACAAGAAATCCACGATCGAGTGTTAACCTCCGCAACATGAACCACAAGCAGGAAGTGCATCTGAAGAACAGCAACAGCATTCATATGTTAATTGCCGTACAGGACCATTAGTTGCTGTAGCTAAGAAATAGAAAGATCATAAGAACTTACTGTGGTCATTTGAACGGAGATCTGCCATTCCATGGGGTCCACGAGGGCCACCATCATATGGACCCCGACCACCACCAGGACCTCCTCCAGGTCCCCCATCCCATTCTTTCCAGAACCTGATGTTTTCCTGTATTCATCTGATTTTTCTTTCTGAACATGGAACATGGCAGAATTAGATTAGCCGGCTCCTCAAGGAAATTAAAAATGTGCAAAATTGGTAGAAAGTCTATAAGATGTCTAAGTCCATTAATCCAGTCTTAGGATGCGCAGGTGAAGGCACGTACTGAGAACATTGTAATGAAGAACACACCAATGAAGTTGACGATGGCCCAAAAGAAATGAGTAATTGTGCTCAATCGCCATAATGACCGCTTTGGCTTCACAACAACTGGAGCACATCCAGATCAAAGAATAACATTAAAGTAGATACATTAACAAATAAGCAAGTCACACAAATAGGTTCACCAAAACAACCATTGAGAATCTAAAAACTAAGGCTATAAACAAACAATACACTCGAAAAGTAACTCGAGTTCAGCCCAAATACTAAGAATTCGATTCATTTAACAAGATAAATGAGTCAAACTCAAACAGAATTTTAAACTAGTTCCATAAATGAGTAAAGTGTGAGCAAAAGTCTTGTCAACTCGTTTAAGCTCATGAATAAGTTTGTTAATTTTTAATTATATATCATAAATATATTTTAAAATATTTAAATATGATTTAACATAATTAAATAAATAACTTATCAAAGCTCTTAAGATATGAACTTGAAATAAGATAGATTAGGCCTTATAAACAATTAATTTTTACTTGTAGATTGGATGGGCTATATATATAAGGCCGGTCCCTTGGTACAAACCGGCCATAGCGTAGCAAGGGCCCCAGATTGAAATAAACTTTTTTTTTAATTGCATGAGCCGGGCTACAGTATGACGAGGGCTGCACCGCCGTACTCTCTCTCTCTCTCTCTCTCTCTCTCTCTCTCTCTCCTCTCTCTCTCTCTCTATATATATATATAATATATATATATATTATATATATATATTATTCAATTGAGCTCATTAGGATACTCTTTAGGCCCTGAATTTGAGACTATTTAAACAAATTAAATTCGAACAACCATTTTCAATATCGATAAAATTTGAATCGGCTCGACCTCGATTAAAAATTAACAAATAGAGTTTGAACAATATAATACTCGAGTCGACTCGTCTCGTTTACACCTCTAACAGAAATCAGAGGAATCAAGAATAAATAAATAGAATGCAGATCACTCTTCAGGCAGGTAACCCACAAGCAACCAAATACAGTAGAAGATATCAATGCATCACCATGATAATAGAAATGCTTAGCAATGTCCCTCCATTAAAGTAGCCTTCAAAGATATTTTAACATACAGAATTTAAAAAGCACGAAAGTACTGCCATTAGAATATTGAAGAACATGTGAAATATGGGATACATATTCTTGATTTTTATGTTAAAAGGGAAGGGAAAAAGTTTTTTATAACACTAAAACAAATAAATTCACTGGCTTTCCATTGTGTAAATTCAATCATTTTTTCCTACTAAATAAATGAGATTCAGAATCCACATAGAATGCTCCAAGTCTAAATACCAATATCCAGTCAACTTTCTGCAAGACCTAGTACTTCAAGATCCAAAGCCAATTCTAAAAAATATAAAGCCCACCTCAGAGCATGTCGTTAAATTTAGAAAATGTACCGGCAAAGTGTCCATCCATTTAAATAGTAATTTACACCTTTTTCATTGACGTATGAGATAACCCATGGTTCATTAGAGCAAATGCATGCATATTTTAAAGGAAGATCCGGAAGTGGAATTGCCAAGGGCCAGTTCAGCTCCATTTCTTTGGCTCAGAAGCAGATAGTTCAGGCCTGAAATATACATGTTGGTTGAATTCTTTAAATTACAAATATTTTTGCAGTGTTAATAAATATTTAAAAATGTTAAAAGGGTATGAAAACAAAAGTGCTTGTCCTGACTATGTTAGACTGGTATAAAGCCAAGAAGTTCTCAGACAGTGGGGATCAGCTCAAGGTGTTTCTTGAGGTCCAGAAACTAGTACTACTGCCTGAGCTAGATTATAGGAAAAAGGGTAATCTGACAATGTGGAGAAGAGTTTCCTGACAAAATTTCGGGAAAATGAAAACATCACTCATAGCTGCTAACTCCAACTTAGAAGAGCTTAGATGAGAGATGATTTAGAAAATCATGGTGGAAGAAATGAAACTTCCAAGCATAATGCTTCATGGCATATTTGAAAAAGAAAAATAATAGGGTTGTTGGGAGCAATTTAAAAAAAAAAACTATTTCTATCTAAAAATTAATGTTGAGTTCTCTTTAATTTTAAATTATGAGAATGTGGTATCTGTTTGGTAAAAATAATAAAATTTTTAAAATTATATTGATGTGTTTTACTACGCAGCCACCGGGGCGGAGCGGGGGGAGGGCGCACAGGGGAGAGCAGGGGGGGGGATGGGGGGAGAGGGCGCAGGGGGGTGGGGAGGGGATGGGGGGGTGCTGGGTGGGGGGGGGGGGGGGGGGGGGGGGGGGCATGGATGGCAAAATCGAGCGGGTCGGGTCGGGGTCGGGCGGGTCGGGGTCGGGTCGGCGCCCGGCGACCCGAGTTGGCGCGGGAAGTGGCCGGGATCCGCGGATTCCCGTTGTCGGGCCGGATCCGCCGGGGTCGGGCGACTCCGCGACCCGACTACCCCGACCCGCCCGACCCCGCGGATCCCCCTTAAGGAGGGATCCCGTCCCGGGACTACGCAGTCCCGAGCACCCTCCCTTCCCAGCCCCCTGCCCCCCCTCCCCCAGCCGGAGCGCCTCCCTCGCCGCCGCCGCCCGCCGCCGCCGACGGAGCTCCGGGAGCTCGCCGTCGGCCCGCCGCCGCCGGCGCCCTTCCTCTCTCTCTGTTCTCTTCTCTCTCTTCTGTGAGGTGAGATTTTTTATTTTTTTAAAAAAAATCTGAAAAAATAGGAAATGGTAAATAGGCTATAGATCTGTAGATCTATAGCATATTTAACATGTTTATGACTTCATTCTCTTAAATCTCCAAATCTAGCCCTAATTAGGGTATAAAAATTAGGGATTTGTGTCATGAATGAAATTATGTGCAATTGAGTGATTAATAGAACTATTTTAGTTGATTAGAGTTTGTTGGTAGACTTAATTGCATTACATTACTGTTTTCCCTGAAAATCCCCAAATGACCCTAATTAGGGGTTTAAAATTTAGGGATTTTAGGTCCTTAATGTAATTATTATGTAATTGAGTGTCCAATATAGTTATTTTACTTGATTAGAGTTTTGTATGAACATTGCATGATCTGTTTTTTTTTAATTCTCAACTTAAACCTTAATTAGGGGTTTAAAAATAAGAATGTAGGTCATTAATATAATAAATGTGTAATTGAGTGTTCAATGTGGTCATTTGAGTTGATTAGAGTTTTGTATGTACAATATTTATAGTCTATGATATTTTTTCCATAAATTCCCAAATTAAACCCTAAATAGAGTTTAAAATTAGGGATTATGTGTAATTAACGTGCAATTTAATTGCATTCTTACACAGGAATATGGCACATCAGAACATGAAGAGCAAGAGGTGGAGCAGGCCATTGATCCTGGTTGGGCTCATGGTACTCTCCTTGATGCATCTAAGAGAAAAGTGAAATGTAATTGGTGTAGAAAGAGATGTTTGGAGGCATTTATCGCCTTAAACAACATCTTGCTGGGATTGCTGGGAATGTTTCAAAATGTCCGAATTGTCCAATGGAAGTGAGAAATGAAATAATAGCATATCTGAAGGGGAAGAAAGCAGAAAAAATATTGACAACTCAGCAGCAACAAGAACTTCAAGATGAGCTTTCTGGGAGACAGATTCGTAGAGATTATGATCTACCAATTCCTGTGGATGATGATGATGATCCTGATCCTGAGTTTACTGCAGCGGCACGTGCTAGTCACCGTTCTTATGCGGAGGAAGATGAGAGACGAAGGGGTTTAGGCACATCAGGTGCACATGTGTCTAGAGATGACTCTAGGACATCTCTTCCTAGGAGTACACAGGGTCCTATGGATGCATATTTGTATAGATCAAGGTCTGTAAAACAACCAGGAATCAAGCAGGCATTGAAAGGAGTGAAATCCACTGCAAAGGCAGCGAAGGGTGCAATCAAAGGCATTGTCAAATGGTTTTTACATGCAGGTGTCCCAGCACATACGGCAGAGAGCCCATATTTTCAGAGTATGTTGGATGCAATTGCGGAAGCTGGGCCTGGTATTAAGGCTCTACAAGGAAGTATATTTATGATGTTGGGCTTGATGATGAATATGAGGAGTTGAAAACATGGGTGAGTAGCTTCAAAAATATTTAGAAAGAACGTGGTTGCACCATTATGTGTGATGGTTGGACAGGGACCACAAGAAAATCCATGATAAATTTTCTTGTGTATTGCTGCGAAGGGTCTATTTTCTTTAAATCTGTTGATGCATCTAACAAAATCAAGAATGCAGAAATTTGTTTAAACTTATGGTGCAGTTGTGGAGGAAGTGGGTGAAGAGCACGTTGTACAGGTTGTGACTGATAATGAACCGAGCTACAAGGCTGCGGGTAGGTGTTAATGGAAAAGAGACACCATCTCTATTGGGTTCCATGTACAGCACATTGCATTGATTTAATGATGGAGGACATAGGCAAAGATTCTCATATTCATGGTATCATTGATGATGCTCAGATGATAACTTCCTTTATTTATAGTCACAACAGAATTTTGAATATGATGAGGAAGTACACAGATGGGAGAGATCTCCTTCGTGTTGGTCCCACCAGATTTGCATCCAATTTTATTTCTTTGGAGAGCCTAATGAAATATAGGCATCAATTGGCCCAATTGATTAATTCTGCAAAATTTTTACAGCATGTAGACACTCTACGGCCTGATAGTAAAGATGTTGCACTCATGGTCCAAGACTTGATTAGCAATGCACGGTTTGGGAGAAGGTTTCCTACTACCTCAAAGTAATAGAGCCTTTGGTACTTATCCTTAGAATGGTTGATGGTGACGACAAAAATGATATGGGATATTTGTACGAGGTAATGGACAAGGCAAAGAAAAGTTGAGGGAAAGGAATCCTAAAACATATAGAAAATGGTGGGCCATCATAGGCAAGCGATGGGAGATGACTCTCCACCATGATCTTCATGCAGCAGGTAATTTATTTATTGTAATTACTTGCTGAATTATTTTATGATACCATACTTAAACCTCTTTTATCATATGCAGGGTATTTTTTCAACCTAGGATTCAATATAAAGATGATGTGCACAATGACGGAGAAGTGATGAGAGGCACCATGAATGTCATCACTCGCATTGCAAGGAGCATGAATGAGAGATTAGACGCAGTGGCAGAGGTAGGATAGTATATTTTACTTTGCATATGTATGTATTTTATCATTTGACATGACATATGTCATGTGACTCATGTCTTCCATTTTCTAGGTGGAGAGATATAAGATGAAAGTTGGCATATACGGAGCATATGACATGAAATATGCAGCTGGAAGACTCAGTCCACGGTGGTTTTACATGTTGGGTGTTTGCCTAAAATCATAAATATATTCTTTCACCATCCTTATAATGATTAATGTTCGGTTATTTTATTGTAACAGCTGAATAGTGGATCCAAGTCAATTATCACCAAGCTGGGACAAATCCCTTAGCGTATGTTGCAGTGAGAGTATTAAGTCAAACCACTTCTTCTAGCCCATGTGAAAGGAATTGGAGTACATTCAGCCTTATTCACACAAAAATCCGCAATAGGCTGGGTGTGGATAGGCTAGAGAAGTTGGTTTACTGTCATTATAATATGCGTTTAAGGGTGAAGCAAAAAGAAGAAAGGCAAAAGATAGAAAGACAGAGATTCATGCAGCTAGCTGGTAGACCATTTGAGGAGGTGGTTCCTGAGATAGATGTTGATGAGTTGCTAAATGAGGAACACCCTTTACATGCTTGGGTGGAGACGACAGCTGAGGGAGAGCTAGCTGACTTTCATCCTGATGATCGACTAGTTCAAGCATGTGAAGGAGATGTTTTATTAGAAGAGCATGTACCTGAGAGAGCTGAGAGGTCAGAATTGAGAAGATCTTCCACCGTACATGATACTAGTATTTCTTCATCTCAGCCAGAATTGAGAAGATCTACCTCCCAGTTAGAGCCCAAAAGAAAGAAAGACAAAGGCAAGAAGAAAGCAAAGCCAAACAAAGAAAGAAGAACAGAAGAACCAAGAAGAAAATCACAAGAAGGTGAAGAGGACTCTCCTGAGGCAGAGACACATATTAGGCAGCCATTTTCTGAGGCTCCACCCCTGCCATCTCAGTTGGCTAGATTATATGAGGCAGAGAAATTACATTATGAACGTCGTAAAAAGATGAGTACAAAAGAAAAAGAAAAAATAGTGGGGAGTGATGACTCCACCCAATCACCTGATGATGATGATGGTGCTGCTGCAGGTATTGGAGCCACGGGAGGTTATGGGCTTGGGGGTATTATGTCAGGATATGAAGATTATTCACAACCACCCCAACAACAACAAGGAAGCCAAGGGGAAGCACAACAACAGCACGGGGGATATGAAGACCAACAAAGGCAAGCAGGGCACCGGGTGGGGGGGGGGTTTGCAGGGTGGGGGGATGGGGAGGGCGCGGGGGGTGGGGGGGGGAGGAGGAGGAACCAGTGTGTTCTTAAAATAAAAATAGGGTGGGACTTGTTTTTTTTTTAGAGAGATTACATAAAGAAAAAATTCTTCCTAAAAAAACTACTTACCAAACGTGTTTTTATGTCTGCCTTCTCTCTTTTTTAAAATTTAGAGAAAAAAGAAGTAAAAAACTGCAACCAAACACCCTATAAAGGCTTTATTCATGTCCAACTAGCAGTACAAGAAAAATAAGATTTGTCGACGAGCATATGTCAGCGGTTAAAAAAAGCTGTTACATATCGAATATTTGTCAACGACTATGTAAATTCGTTGACATGTGATCGTATTGTCAACGGCTATATCCAGCCGTTGATATATGCTTATCATTTGTCAATGATCAACAATAACCGTTGACATATGCTTAAAATTTGTCAACGGCTCAAAAGATCTGTTGACAAAAGTCAGCATATGTCAATAGCTAGACATAATCGTTGACAAATGATTAACGTTTGTCAGCAGCTATCAATAGTTGTTGACAAATATTAGGCATATGTCAACAGCTTTCTTGAGCCGTTGATCAATATTTCACAAAAAAATGAAAAAAATGGTGGACGATTTTCCGCCGTTTGCAACTTAATATTTGTCAACGGCTCAATATAGTCGTTGACAAATATAACAATAGTCAGCAATTTTTTATAACCGTTGACAATACTTAATAAAATAGTTAAAAAGAAGGCGAGATAACTTAACAGTTGTCGACGACTTACAACAGTCGTTGACAAATGTATCATTGTCAGCGGCTAATGAAGTCGTTAACAAATACTTAGTAAAATAGTCAAAAACTTTGCAAGCCATTTCCTTCCACCTTCGTCGTCTTCTTCTTCCTCCTTTCTTCCCCCCTCCGCACGGGTGCGAGCAGGAGATGAAGGCGTCGTCCCCCGTCAACCCCACATTCTTGTTGTCGTCGTCGTCCAGGTGAGGTATCCGGGATTTGTTCCCTCATCGATATTAAAGAAGTCTGACGGCCACGAAGTCCTCCGCGAGCATGCCCAGAGCAGCATCTCCTCCGCTAGAGAAGGGCAGGGCACTCAGAGGGAGGCCCAGATCGTCGTCGGAAGCCTCCAAGAGGTAGCAAAGGTCTGACTGCCCTGCTTCCTCGCAGTCTGGAATGGACGTCGCAGGTGGCGGTGAGGGCGTCTACGCCGCTCCACTGCCGGCTGGCTGCTGCTGTGGAGGGTGAGAGGCGAGGGCAGGGGCGTAATGATCTCCTCCTCCAGGCTCTTCATCACGGTCTTAATGTCTCCAGCAATTGGGTCTGTGGAGGCCGCGTCGCCGTCTTCGAAGATGCCGAGGAACGTGAGATCGGCATACCGCAGTCGCTTTACTTCCGGCGACATCAAGTCTTGGGGGGTTCCGTTGCCTTAGCCGACTCCTCAACTAGGGCTGGGGCCTCTACGGAGGGAGCAGTAGGGACAGTGGGCTCCTCAAGGCGGAGGTGGGGGGGGGGGGGGGGGGGGGGGAGTGCGGAGGTGAGGGGCAGTGTCGGGACCCAGGGGGGCGTTGACACACTACATTTATGTCAGCGGTTATAAGCCGCTGAATATGTCAACAGTTCAGAATGGCCGTTGACAAACATTAGTCGACAACTTATTTGTCAACAATTTTATCAACGGCTATATAGCCACTGACATATATATATATATCAACAGTTTTACATCTTTTGTCAACGGTTGTTAGCCGCTAACATATGTCTTGTTTCTTGTAGTGTAGAAAGTTCTATATGTTAATTTGTCATGGAAAACTAATTTAACGATCTTAATACACATCCCAATCTTCATAGAACAATTCTCCTTTGATGTGCACACTGATTAACATAATCTTAGATTAAATTTTGATTATTATATAATATTGCAAATGCGACTACAAGCAAAACTGTACGTCAAAATTGTCGTGATCTTACCTAAAACTTTCATCAAAACTATATCTTCTGATGTTATTCTTGAAATAGAAGCTCTAACTTCTTGACTTTTTTTTTTTAAAGAGAGATTCTGTTCAAGTAAGCAAATATAGCATGGTTACATGAGTTTATCCATCGCATTCTATTTTGAATCAATTTGGAGTACTAAACTAAAGCACTCAAAATCATGATTACGAAATGAATAAAAGGCTAAAAATATAGATGCCCGTCAAATTTGTTTGGATCCCCCATCCGAACGAGGGCAATAATAGTTAATAACCAGATTTTGACGAAAACCCACAAGGGCGTTGCGCCACAACTGGGGTCCTGTTAAAAATTCAACCAAAGACAATGAACAGAAACCTAATCCACCTGCAGGCTCTGGTGATTAACGCCAGGGGCCATTCGTCTCAATTTATAAGCAGCTGCGGATTTCAGTTTTAGGGATGCTTGGATTGACGCAAAACATGAACTACTGAAATCGTCGGATGGATTTTGTTTGGATTGTCGTAAAATGCTACCTTTTCTGGATTGCTTTTGTTTGGGTTGATGTACAGAACTGAATTCTAAGATCAAGGTCCATCCAGTTATCCGCTATTTTAAAAAGGAGTCGGTCGTTTTTATTTTTCTACAAAAATGGCCGCACAGCGAAATCAGGAATTCTGTTTCCAAAGGTTCTAAAATCATAACTTCAAAGTCCAACGATTTCAGCATTTACGTCAACCGGCAAGGACCCTACAGTCATGGGCAGTTATTAGGCCAAAAAGCTCCTCTTGCGATGGAATCAAAGTTTCCCGGGTTTAAAATACAGCTACAATAAGACGAAGGCGCTTCGCAGCTCTCTCACTAACCAAACGGTACCAAGTCCTCTTTGCAAGACATAAACACCCCAGAAACTAACGCAAGCAAAGATCGCCGGATGAAACCAACGGGCACAGACAGAATCGTCGGAGTCCAAGAATATCGAATCAGAACCCCCAAGGAGGCGAAGAACAAAGCTAGCCTCCGCAGGAGACGGAAAACACAGAATCCCTGCTTTCGCAGAAGCTAATGTCTATGAAATTCCCAAGATTGAATCCTCCGAAGCGCCGGGAAAGCCAAACGGTACGCTCGGCGGAGAAGGAAAAATGGCATCAGGGGTTCATACCTCGCTCCACGTACGCCATGGAGACGCCGCAGACCTTCTCAGGGTCTTTCCCGTCCCGCCCCTTCCCTGCCTTCCTTCCGCCGGATGCACCGTCGGCGTCGTCTGTGTCTTCCCTCGTTCTTGTATCTTTTTCTTCCACCGGAGAAGGGCCGAGATAAACGAGGGCCAGGGAATGACGCGTCTTCCTCCGTTCCATTGGTCCACGTCACAAAGCTACAGGTCGCTTCATGCCCCCGTTTCTCTCTCTCTCTCTCTCTCTGAAGAAACTTTGAAACCAATTTGTCATCTGGGCCGGAGACAAATAAATTAGCATGTCTAATCTTATTCGATTGTAGAAAAATCAAATACCCATGATATGTGGAAATACACAGAATCAGCTATAATCAACTTCTTATTTTATATATGCACCTATTGAATTGATTTATGTTTACTATTCTAGATCAACTAGGCCTACTGTTCCCAGAGCTAAACATATCTTAATCTGGTCTAAGCAACTCCGATTACAAGTCTCTAACCCATCCGAGGTAGCACATTCCGTCGTCAAAGATGCCAGTTACTTGTTTAACAGAGTAAGCTTAGAATAAGTTTTAGTTATCCAGATTGTCTGGGAATACGAATAAAAAGGTTCGACGGTGGCATATAATATTATACACACATTTGTGCCATTGAATTTAGTCCAAACATCCAACTAAGAGTAGCCTTGAATCAAGTGTTCAAAAAGGATTCTACAAAAAGCGGCCTCAGATTGGGAGAGAGGATTGTACATATACAGAGAGACGCGGTTACTGCTGCGTTTTGAGCTGATGATTCCAACCGCAGCATATTTACGGGGCCCCCAACCAGGGGTGTGCAAATATTTTCATACTTTCAAATTTTTCTATTTGTATTTTACATGTGTATAACTACTTTATTAATAATTTTAAATTATATTCGATTTACTCGGGTTCGATTTGGTTTCAGAAGTTGTGAAACCAAAAGAAACCGTTTAATAGTTCAAATAGAAGCGAGTCGGACCACTCAATTCGATTTAGTTTTTCAATTTATACCGAATAATACAGAACCCTACCCCCAACAATACATTGGATATATTATATAATAGCAAACAAGAGTCCTATTCTATTCTGTCACTTCCCACAAGTTTAAAGTTCACTTTTTTCCTATTTTCTTCATGGATAATTCCAAAAAAATACATAGACCTCATCTTAAGAGAAGTTGAACCCCTAAAGAAACACAACCGTGTTGCTCTAAGTCTTGAACCATGCGTCTTCCTGCTCCTCCACCTTCCGAACATGACTCAGACGCAACTGCCTGCATACATATATGAGAAAAACTTACTGCACTTGAGAAAGCACAGTTCTCAACTGCAATAAAAGTTCTCAAGTGCAATAAAAGTACAGTCAGTACAATCTACGTAAATTATAGCTCATGTGGCACCTTATTTGACGCCACATGTTTTTTTTTAATCTAGTTTTTCTATTTTGAAACCCAACTCTTTATTTTAGAGTCTAATTTTTTTATTTTAGAGCCTAACTTGCTTTCTATTTTGGAGGCAAACTTTTTTTTTTGGAAATCTAACCTTATTTTGGAGCTCAACCCTTCTATTTTGGAACTCAACTTTTTCATTTTAGAGCCCAACTTACCTTCTATTTTAGAACCAAACTATTTTTTAAGCTCCAAAATAAAAGTTAGGCTCTAAAATAAAAAAAGTTGGGCTCCAAAATAGAGGGGTTGGACTCCAAATAAAAAGACTAAATTTCAACAAAAAAAACTACGTGGCGTCCAACAAAACGTCACATGGGCTGCCATTCTACGTAGATTGCACTTACTGCATTTCCTCAAATGCAGCAAGCAACATCACGACCAAATCCATGGTCGTCAAACAAATTAGCTACTTCTACAAACATATATGTGAGTGGTGTTACAAGCAACACTTTGTGCAAATGCCCTCTTCCTGAGTCAACAGTTCTCAAGATGAGGAACATTAAAAGAGAATCTAAAACTTGAGCATATCTTGTACCCAGTATACTTCGCAGATGACGGCATCACACATTGTCCAAACTTGTTGGCTTCCATGGAGACAACACACCTTAGGAAAAAGATCATGCTTGTCTATTACTAATGCATTCGTACTATTGCTTAAAATATATCAAAAATATCATGAAAAATGTCGTGTAATGAAGGCCCAATTTAGTTGAAGGATATCCATGAAGACCAACTGCCAACTCTTCCCTTGGCTGTTATGAGTCAAAAACGGCATGAGGACCAAGTGCCATGGAACATATCGAATTTTTGTTTGCTAATCATGTAATATGAGAATAAGGACAACGGAGTGCTGAAAGGTTTCTCACCTTCACCAACCATCGAGATCAATTTTGAGAGGGAATATTCAGATGTTTTTGTTTCCTCATTGCCCACGATTCCAGATATTCCCTTGCTTCCCATACTCTGCTTGCACCTTCCCAGTCCCAAATTTCATCAACAACAGAGCTTTTTCTTGTTTGTCTGCTTGTGTATCGAGAAACCTGAATAAAAATAACTGAATGATGCTTGTTGCCGTATTATTAAAATGTTGACATGATTCCTTAGACATAAACGAGAAGGTCCTTGATGATATAAGATAAATATGCATTACTCCCCAAAAATTTTAAAAAAAATAATCTTGAGAGTTATAACTTAGAACTCTGTAGGTATTACATACTAACGTGATGACTTTATCTTACATTAACAACCTCAATTAACATTTATAACTGTAGAAGAAAATAAACATTGAAAACATTACAATGTACAAGAAGAAAAATATATTCAGAGACCTAACACTTGGCAAAGTCTGGAGCCCTCAAAGGAAACTCAGCCGCAGAGAAACAACATCACACAAAGAATTGGCTCAGAAGCATGAAAAAATCACTTACTTTTTCAGACCCATCTTGAAAATAAAGAGTTTGACTTGCAACCAAGAGTGCAACTTCCATATCAATAACACCTGCTTCCACCATTTTCCTCAGAGCTCTTGCTTGGGCGAGCTTCCCTCTTTGATAATTTTACAAATTAAATACTCCATAAGAAATAAGCAAAATGAAAGTGACAAATGAGGTCTGAAACGCTTGGACAAGATTATGCAGAATTAACCAATATCAGGAAACATAATTTCTAGAAATTGAAAGGAAAATAAAGCAAAATTTTAGCAGTATCTCACTGATAAAAGCATCTCAAAACTGTGGCAGAATCTATATTCCTAGACATTTCCAAGTGGCAAGTACTTAAAATATAGAAATTTCATAGACCTGCTTTGATGTCTAAATGGTGAGAAAATCTCCGGTGCCGGTAGCATCCCAGCCAGCATTGCAGACTCTCCCACACTAAGAAAAGAGGGTTGCTTCCCAAAGTAAAAGATGGATGCTGATTTAATTCCATACTTCCCGTGTCCCCAATAAACCTGCACAAGTACTTTCAAAGAAGTGGGTGAGCTCCCTTTTTCATATAATTCATCATGATGAGAACAAAATCCTTAATAAATACAACTTAAAATAATAAATCCTATCTGCTGAAGGTTAAAACTGCCAGTGCCTGAAAGAAGTAAAGATTAGTGAAAAGTTCAGGATGGATCTTATGGATTTTCGGTCACCACCTGTTGGGAGTTAACATTATTATAGTTTTAGAAATAGACAGCAGCAATTAGATTTCTCAAATGAGTAAGCACATTATCTCAATAGTACAAATTAGTATAATTTATATTGGTTTATACAAGCATACAAAAGAGGCCTCACCAACATCAGCAGAACAAGGGAAACCTAATACAGTAATAGAGAACTAATGTCAAAAAAGCACTTCTATTTTTGAGAGAAAAGGTCATCAATCAAAACTCTACCAAGTCCTCCTGAGAGGTTCAACCTGAGAGGTTCAAAAAAAAATTACAGACTGCCTCACTATTGTGCTAGCCATGATCTTTTGAGTCAAAGATTGCAATCTTTCTCCTGATTAAATCTGTGGTGCTGTACACAGTAACTCTTACATCATTAGTCAAGGTAAGTCAAAGAATAAGGGAAGAGAATAGTGATTATTGCAGCTCAAGCCATGAATGGCATCCAGATTGTCATGCTCCACTTTTCTTTTGTGTATTCGCTTTTATACTCCTCATCTCTTTGCAACCACTGATAACCTTTCTTCTCCCTTTATTCTTTACGTCCCATGCTTATAGTGCATTCATGTAATGATGCTTTGTAAACAAAGGAAATCTTTATACTGTCCTGAACCAAACAAATGAACAAACCACATGAACTTTTCCATTTGCAAGAAAAGGGGCAGATATGACTGATCCCTCAAGGTGCAATACATAGAAAGATCTTAAACTCATGAGAAAAATTAGGGTGTGTTTTCTTGTTTAAGCCACATACATGGGGCCAGACACTACTTACCAAGCTTTCAGTACCTTAGTTTTGTTATCTTGTTATGAAAGCATTAAGCATGAATGAGATTAAAACTTAGATATTATCTGGTAAACAGAGGATGCTTGTCCACATATATGTGGTACAGAGGACGCCTAACCTCTCTGCGAGAAGAATGCCATAGGGTGAAATGACTCATACAACAAATGTCTTTGACTTCAACAACATAACAGACTTGAGCCAATGCATGTTAAGTGATCTGTCAGCATTGTTCAATCTCCACAAGTTCAGCAAGTATAATATATTAACCAAATAGTGGCAATTTTATTCACCTCCATTGGCCACCTGGATCAGGGCCCAGGACTGTGTTTCGATGCCTCATCAAGATCTTCCCTCAACCAACATCCCAAGTCTGTTATTATCTTAAAGACTAAAAGGAAAGCTAGATAAACTTCTCATAGAACATTTTTGTCTGTGTACCCGTTCAGACTCCAGGGTTATGCTTGGCTTATGTAACCCACATGAAAGGAACAATGACTGGTATCACCTGCTGAAACCAGTTGAATGACACAGGGACCTACATAGAGTGTCCTGATTCCCAATTTCCCTGACCTATGTAACAACAATAGAAATAAATCCACCTATGAACAAGTTGCACACGACATTGTTTGCATAAGGAGATCAGATTAGATGACCACACTGTCTAAGAGTAAGTTACATTCAAGATGTCAGCCTCTAAGGACCATTTGTCAAAGTAAGTCAGCATAAGCAACACAAAACTTCTTCCATCAATCTAGGGTCAAAAGATCAGACGAAACTACGAAGATTGACCAATATTTTTTGACTGGCTATCCTACATGTTGCCACCTTATTCGAGATGGTGACAAGTACTTGGTCAACCTAACATTCAGCCAGAGACAGTCTGTGAAAGCCTTACGAGGTGACAGGAAGAAAACTATTTTCTGTTTGTAGTTTAAGCTCGTCATCCACAACACCAGGAAGCAATGCAATCTTAAAGTCCCCCTCTAGACCTCAAAAAAAAAAAACAATCTAGAGAAATGAAAAAGGACACAAAATTAAAATTTATATAGGCATTCAGTCTAAAGATATTAGAGATTAGTCATTCCATCAATTGATGATGAAAAAACAATTATAAACCATGTAATAGAACTCTTTTTGCTATATAGAGAGCCAGTGTCACCTTAGCGACAAATCATATAAGAGATCCAGAGTGAAAGGAATAAAAAAAAGGACCTTTGGAGTAACAGATGAAAATTTTCCAGCCAATACTCTCCAGTTTCTATCTATGTACATGTTGAACGCATTGAAATGCTTTCTTCTTCGGGAAAGTATTGTTACCCTCCCAACTTGCCCGCCCCTTTGTCCTGAAGTGGGCAATTTGGGAGGGTCTTAAGTCCCTCTCTTGTTCTTCATAACACATCATGGCTGTGAGGCCCGCCCCCTTGTGCCAGAGGCAGGCAAGTTAGGAGGGTAGTAAGTCCTTATCTTCTTCTTCATAACACAGATTTCAATGAGCGGGAAGGAGGCACAAGCATACACATTCACACATGCCAAAATGAATAAAAGAAATTAAAAGGGAAAATCCACCTTAGACACCTGCACCTCTTCCAAAACCAGTCCAAAAAACCATTTTCAGCTGGCCGATTTTTTCCTTCGGAGATGCACCAAAAAGCCCCTCCTTCCCCTGGTTGCTTGGCCAAAAGATAAGGAAGGAGAGGGAGGCAGCCCCTATTTATAGAGGAAAGGCAAGAAGAGAGAGGAAAATGGGGGTGCAGCAGGTCCAAGTCCCACCTGGTGAGGATCCAAAGGGGGAAGGGTGCAGCAGGTCCATTCCCTTCTCCCTCCTCCCAGTGCTAACACTGCCATGACTGGCCTGCTCCCTTCCCTTAATAGAAACCAGATTAGATAAAGGAAATCCTATTCCAAATCCAAGTCAAACTCCCTCCTTCTCATGCCATATTCAAGCTATTTCTAATCCTCACCAGTGTATGACACTGGTGAGACTCAAAAAAGAGCAATTCTGGCCGCCCTCCCTTTCCTCTTCAAACGGGGATTTCACAAAGGGCGCCCATCCCCTATTCAAAATAGGGATTCCCCACCGGTGGGATTCAAAATAAGGAAACTTAGTGGCCATCCCTCACTGCTTGCCATTTCAAATCCCCCACTAGTGCATGACACCGGTGGGATTCAAAATAAGAAAACTCAGTAACCACCCCTCACTGTCAGTTCCATCTCAAATAAACCACCAATGCATGACCGGTGGGATAGAAAATAAGAAAGCAAGTGGGCTCCCCTCACTGCCAGTCCATTTGAAATCCCCACGGTGCATGACACTGGTGGGATTCAAAATAAGGAAGTATATGGGCTCCCCTTACTGCCAGTCTATTTCAAATCCCCACCGATGCATGACACTGGTGAGATTTAAAGTAAGCAAATACATGGGCTCCCCTCCCTACTTGCCCTTTTCAAATCCTCATTGATGCACGATGCTTGTGGGGCTTCAAAAAGGGTAATGAGCAGGTCCAACAGGGAGAGCAAAGGGGGGAAAGAAAACCCACCGGTGGAGTACTAAATAAAGCAGGAAAGGCTAGCACTGCCTTCCCCCCATGCTGCCCCCTATTCCTCTATATAAAGGAGCGCCGCGCCCCTGCTCCCAAAGCAGAAAGAAGAAGAAGAAAAACACAGAAAAAAGGGGAGAAGAAGGTGAGCCAGCTAGAAGTTCTTCCCTCCGCCAAGGAGGAGAAGAAGAGGAGAAGAAGAAAACCAGGTAAGCACCAAGAGGGAGAAGAAGAAAAGAGGAAGAGAAAGCCAACCCAAAAGGGACCAGCACAGGGAAAAATCCCAAGGATGCTGCTCCAGCGCACTGGCTGCAGATTTGCAGTGAAACCCCTGCAAATTAATTAATTCATCAGAGCTTTTTTCCGGGGGGTATAAATCTGTTTAGGTCTGGATGTAATACACTGGATCCATGAAGCATATCAAGAAAGGAAGTCCTTTTCAAGCTTGAGAACATATGATCCCATCAACATCCCTATTTCTGGGAAGATTGCACTAATACCCCAGGCCCCTCAGAAATTGTAAAAATACTCAAATCAATTCAGGCTCAGCATATAATCACATGAACTATGCCCCAAAGAGAGAGTTTATGCAGCCCTATTTGATCCATGAAATATATCAAAAGAAGGGGAGGATACTGACCCTGTTTTAAAGTTTGTCAGCACATGATCACATTAATAACCCTATTTTTTTAGGAAATTGCAATAATATCCTGAGCTCCTAAAAAATTGCAATAATACTCAAATTACTGGTTAATTAACTAATCAGTTCACATTAAGCATGTAATTACAAGAATTGTTCCCTAAAGGAGGTAGTTTATGCAATTTTAATAGAACATATAAACAAGGGAAAGCCGTAAACAGCATTATAGCCAATGAAAGAAGTGAAATGAGCGGTGCATCTCACTTAAATATCCGAATAAAAAAGGGGCAATAGCATACTGTAACAATGAATGAGTATGAAAATAAATTAGCGGACAAGGATAACGAAATTAAGTTTTTCTTAGAAACCACTTTATTTCTAAGTTCCTTTTCCTATTAGCCGGATTATAGGTATCACGTGGTGGTTAGTCAGGGGGTGTCGATTATGTGATCGATGTAATTTACATCAACCCTTGTTGCTAGGGGGAGGCAAAGGACATGAGTCTACATTAGTAGGTCTTTATATATATATATATATATATATATATATAAACTAAAGAAAAACAAAATAGTGAGAGAATCCATTTTAATACTGTTTTTTTCTCACAAAAGCAGTACACAACATTGTCCAAAGTTAGCAACAGCAAAACATTTGCAATTAACAAAGATCAGAGGCATTCATTGACAGAAGTGCCCCAATTAAATACCTTGGACATATATGAATATAATATTCTTTGTTTGACAATTTTCTCTCCAGTATCAAGGCTAAACACATCTCCACAAGCTTCCTTGACATTTTACGTTCACTTTTGAGGAAGACATTCTTCACAAGCTGCCAGATAACATCAGGTAATCTGAGTTAATATTAACATTATTTTAACTAAAGACTAAATGTTCTAACATGATTTCTCTAGATTCACACACACACACATGTATATATATATATATAGTAGCGCTACAGTATAGCAGTACGGCAAATAAAAAAATTTTTGAAACATGCCCGTTTCACGCACCACACACGGGGGTGGGGGCCCTTGGATTATAACCAATGACAAAAGGAGAAATGATGATGCATCTACAATTTTTACACAAACAAAGCTTTGCCATATATTCTCATATAGAACTAGTAAAATATATTATGTATAAACACAAAAGACAAGTCTTTATAAGATAACTGGATCTCCATAACAATCTACACACCATTGTAACAATTAAAGCTTAGAAGGTGTTTTGAGCTTGATCGTTTGTCAAGTTTGAGGAACCTAGCTCTTTTTCTATTAGTTCCTACGTTACTTGCCCACACCAGTGCATTCAAAAGCCAGCTCTCACTCCTGGCTCATTTCAATCACATTTTTCTTCCATCGATCTTCTGATGATTGTTCAGCGTCGATCACACAGCCTCACATGGCCTTTTCCGCAGGAACATCCATAATAGATCCAATGTGCTTGACAAGATCTCCTTCTCTCCAGAGTGTAAGATAACAGAATGAAGAGACGGTATTGCTCAAATACCAAATGATGATACGGATCACAACTAAAGGGAGAATCGAGAAGGGGGTTTGAATTGATTCTTGCCAACTTAAACCGAACACAATGTTGGCCCACTTACGGCAGCAAGCTACACCTAGAGGGGGGGATGAATAGGTTGAGACTAAAATCTGATAGCAAAAACAACCACTTAAAACTTTTGGTTAGTCAATAAAAACGTGTGCAAAGAGAGTTAAAAGAGCGGAAGCAAATACACAAAAATACATAAATTTATCTTGGTTCAACACCTCCAAATAGAAGCCCTACGTCCAGTCCTCAAGCACACTCTTGGATTTCACTAACCAAGGGTACAATCCCCCTTAATAGATAATTACAACACCCAGCTCCTGCTGGTCTTCTTCTCTTTCCCGGACAACAAAACACCCCACTTCTTTTACAGGCCAAAAAGCAAATCTCCTGATACAAACCCCAGTACGGTTCTTCCCTTAACACAATGGGAACACTGGTACAGACCCCAGCTGGTCACAACCCCTAACAAATCTGCTAGTCTTTCCTTCTAACTAAGGGGAACGTTTGCACGGCAAGCCTTCTCTTCAGATGAAGAGGAATAACCTAACTCTTCTTTAGATAAGAAAGAGCAAACTGTGGAGATCAAGTTCTGGAAATAAGAACTTGACTTCTTGATCTCCAACAGCAACCTGAGAGCTAAGGGGATGAGAAGGACACTCAGACTCTCAGAAAGAAATTCTCTCTATCAAATATTCAAGTACACACAGAGAGAAATAGAAGGAGAGAAAACTGGAATGCTTGAGAGCTTCAAATGATTTCTGCTTGGGCACAATCTTCTGTTTTGAATAGGCTCGAGCTCTCTTTCACTCTTTTTTTTTAGTGTGTGTCGTTTAGATCCCTCACTGGATGAACACTCTTTCAAAGAGATTTTCAAAAATGCTCTCCTTCATCTTCTACTTCAGAACTTCATTCTTTTATGGAGTAGCTGAAGAGAACCGTTAAGAGATGTAACCATTGGAGCATTTCCTCTTCTTCTTCTTCTTCTTCTTCTTCTTCTTCTTCTCTGCTGCAGCTCTGCTACTTCTCTCTTTGTGTCTAACGGATACCTTATGTGAGAACCAGACACCTGCAGCCATTTAATGTATGGAAGAGAATCTTAGACAAAAGAGGTTAGGTGTCAGTCAACAACCATACCTCTACAGAAGTTCATATTTCCAGCTGACAGTCCTGCCATACTAAGTAGCCACTTTTTGTTTCTAGCAAAAAGGAGGAGTCTTTTTAGTCCTCATTTTCTGCTAACACATTTTTTACCTACCCTAATAAGAAGGAAAATACACAACATGAATAACTTAAAGATTTAAAAGATATCTGAATTTTCATTGGGCGCCAAAGTCATTTTGTTCATCAATCAATACAGACAAAAATAAGTTATCAGTAATCGGTGCACAATATAAGTGAAACACATTTTGATCACCAATCGATGTGTTTGAAATCATATAATCACCTATCAGTATGTAAACAATATCAATCGGAATCAAATTAAAGTCATTTGGTCACCAATCGATAGAATATAGTATTTATAACATCAATCGGAAGCCTTCAAATATTCACCAATCGGAACATTCATAACAGCAATCGATATGAAATAGGTCATTTGTTCACCAATCGATATGAAACAACACCAATCGATATGAGTTATGTAGTGTTACGGTCATTCGGATCCGAATTTAATGGTTCTGGTGTGGTGCTCTTGGTCAATGTAGGGTTATTGAGCCTTGGTTGTAGTTCCCATACGTAGTGTGGGTGCTGTGGGCCGGAGGTTTAAGCCCAAACAGCCCATAGATTTTCTGGTGAAGAAGGCGACGGAGTATGTCATCGCATTTTGAACGCGACGGCTTCCCACGCCGCGTTCTTCAAACCGCCTTTCTGTCGTCGGGTTCCGATTGGTGACGGTATGGTCTGTCGCGTTCATGGATGGCAGAGTCGGCCGACTCGGAGCGGAGTCGGCCGACTCTAAGTCGAGTCGGCCCCTGGTGACCCGACTCTGGGGGGGGAACACCGACCCACCCACGGGACAGTCGGGACTGGTTTACTGTCCCGACTCAGGCCGACTCGGCCCGACTCAGGGTCAGGATCGGCTGGGGCCGACCCAGCCACCCGACCCGACTCTGCCATCCTTGGTCGCGTTTAATATGTATGAACGCAACGACTGCCTATGTCACGATTTGGATTTCGGTTTTAAAGCAGTGGTTTTGGGCCAGGCAGAGCAGAGGAAGCTCTGTCCGGTCGAGGAGAGGTTTGCTGCAGTGGTTTTTGGCGATTTCGACTTGGGAGATGTTCGTTTGATGCGGTTCCATGCGAGGAGGGTGTCCGGAGCATGGAAATGTCGGCGATGTGGCATTCTTCACAATTTTTATGTTCTTAGAGTTGGTAAGGAGACTTCCCCTCGTCATGGATTATTTGAATAGTTTAAAGCTTTGTAAATTATGCAATCGTGGTACGTTGTGGTTTATTCTTCATTTTAGAAGCTTAAATGTTGATTTAAATGATGTGAGGAATGGTTTCCTGGAAGGAGAAGGGGTCCGGTGGTTTTGTCTGTGAAGACGACGGTTTGACCCGTCGTGTTCTTGTATGAACGCAAAGAGCTGGTCCGTCGCTTTTCGCTTCCGATAGTGTATTTGTATCGATTGGTATGAACGCGGCATTTGGGTCTGTCGCGTTTTGTCTTCCGATTGGTGGGAAGGTGTCGGGATATCCATCACGTTTATGAGTCTGGGCAATCGATTGATCATGTGGCATCGTATCGTGTCGTCCCGTTCTAAACGCGACAGTTTATCCTGTCGCGTTCCCGCCTTGAACGCGTCATTCTTATCTGTCGCGTTTAAGGGGTATTGATTGGTGTTTCGATTGGTGTTCCAATTAGCTTGAAGGCAGCGTGTCAGACCGTCGCGATTCTTCAGGCGACATCTGTGTCCGTCGCGTTTTAGCTTCCAAAATGTGTTTTGTGCTAGTTGGGCAGTGATGGTCTTGTAGGGGCGTAGCCTTGGATTTATGGTGATGTTTCTGATGTTTAAGTTGGTTTAATGTTAGTAAAGCATGATATAGGATTAATGGATTGGTTTATGGTTAATTAGTGTGTTATATTAAGTATGTTAATTATGTTAAGGTCATGTGGTTGTTGAACCAGAATAGTAGCATATACACCCGACAATCAAAATCAAAACTCACACCAAATAGCAGGCCAACAGTATATGCACCTTAGGCCAAAGCTATGACCACTGTGTGGGGGTTCAGGGATTGAAAAGCAGAAAATACCATTTCTGAAAGTTGAAAATAAATGGACGTCGATGGTTTTCCCTTCTGTACCGTAGGCAAAAGATAAGAAGAAGGATAAGAGAAGGGTGGGGGAAGTACCTTCTGGAGCCCCTTTGGGGCCATGTTGTTGCCCTCACAAGAGCACCCTGCCGCTGCTATCGCAGCTGGGTGCCTGGAGAGTCGCCGGCACAGGGGGGGCTTCCCCTGCTGGTCCTATTGCTGCCGTAAGAACAGGGGGCTTCCCTGGTTTCTCCCGCCGCTGCCGCAAGAGGGGGTCTCCCCCGGTTGGTCCTCCAGCCACTGCAAGAGACCGCCCCGGCTGGGCTTGCCGCCGCCGCAGGAGCCTCTCCCGTGGGCCGCGCCGCTGCAAAGGGAAGGGGGGGTCCCCTGCTCGAGTCACCCCTGCGGGGAGTTCCTCCCCTGGGACTCGCTGCAGCAGGGAGCTTCCCTTGCTTCCTCAGCTGCCGCCACCACAGCCTCCAGCAAGGGCCGCCGGCGTAGCCTCCTCCGCAACCTCCCCTGGGTGTCGCCTGAGCAGAGAGAAGAGAAGAGAGCAGGCCGCGGCTCTCTCCCTCTCTGCGGTCTCCTTCTCCCTCCCGTCTCTCTCTCTTCGTGGCCCCAAGAGCATAAATAGGAAATTGAAAAGAAAGAAGGGGGAAAATAAATAAAAAAACAAGGGGAAATATGCAAAATTACAAATGGTCGGGACGGTGCAAATGGTCGGGACGGTGTAAATGGTCGGGACGGTGTTTATGGCCGGGACGGGATCTTTCCTCACTCCCTATAAAAGCAAGGGGCACCCCCCAAGGAAGGAGGATGATTTTTGCTAGCTCCAAAGAAGCAAGGTTTTTAGACTGCAAGGCAGTCCAAGGAGAAGGGTCTGCAAGGCAACCCTAAGGAATATTGTGCAAGGCAGAATACGAATTTTCTCAAGTTTCTAAAAAGGTCCATTGGGCTTACTTATTGGGCCTAAATTGCTTATTGGGCCAGATTTATATCATTTGTGCCATGACTTATTAAATGGGCCTCATGTTGCTTGATGGGCCTCATGTTGCTTAATGGGCCTAATGATGTTTAATGGGCCGGTACTTGATGTATCTATTTGTGAACATATTAATGGGCCTATTGGGCTAATTGCACAACTTTAATCATGTGCAATATGTGTAATTGCATGTAGTGTCACATTTATTTCATGCTCTTCATCAATTAATTTCTTAATCAAAATCAACCAATTTTTCTGCAAACTTTAATAAAATATTTCACAAACATTGTTATTTAATTTATAATAACTTAAAAATAACAAACAAGTCATGTTTCATATCATTTTCGATCCCCTAAGTTAATATCCCTTAAATCAAATAAATAAATAAAAATATTAATTTAATTCACATAATCATAATTTAAATAAATAAATGACGAAAATAATTAAATAAATGAAATTAATGATTTTAAAATAATAATAATAAATAAATAAAATAAATATCAAAAAAATTCAAAAAAAATAGATTGCATGCTTGCAACTTTGTTTTCTTTCATGTACAATTCATTTCATTCAATTGTGAGTCACGTTCTTCTATTTCAAAGGGGTTGCCTGATGGTTAATCAAGGGTGTTCAGTATTTGTGCTGATCTAATTAACACTAACCAAGGTTAGTGGGGGAGGTCAAACGAACTAAATAAGATCATGTCCATGTAAATAAATAAAAACCAAATAAACAATCAAAAATTAAAATTTTAAAAGTTTAAAAAATGGTCTCACAGTGGTTTATGTGTACAGTGGTATGTGGTTGCAATGAGGTCATGAGATGACCAATGACAAGTAAGTTATAATGTGATTTATCGTGTTTTAAGAATATAGTTTTATGTGTAAGTTAAGTATTCGGCGTGACTTGTGTGTTTGCTGAGTTTGGTGGTCCGGCGCCTATTCTGGAATGCCTCTCTAGTCAGGTACCCCAGGTTCTATGTGAGCCAGACGCGTTGTGCTAGGGGTTTATCCCAGTACTGTGTGTACCGTAGAGGTTTGTGTTATCTTCCTGGACACCCTCACTCGTGTGTTTGTTGAGTAGCTAGTCCGGCTGAGGGAAAGACGCAATGGGGCAGCCGTGTGTTGTAGTTGTGTTCAGTCACTGTCGCAGGAGTTCGATGCCGGACGATTGAGGTGACGATTAGTCGTACCGTATGCTACCAGCAGTGTGAGTGTGTAAGTGTGAGTGCTCTTGTACTAGTGTGAGTTGAGAGCTGTGTTTTTGCAAGTCCTCGGGATATGCCTTTTAAAGACTACTGTAACGACCCAGGATCCGAATTACCAGTTACCAACCAGTAACCCGAAACCTGACCCGCCACCCACGAGCCGAAACTCAGAAGGGTAAGAAGAAAACGTCTGAGGAGAGCATATAAGAAAATATACACATCACAAAATTTAAAACATTTCAATCTAGAACAACTCAGAGCCGACAACAGAAAGTAAAGAGTACAATGAGTACAAAACTAAGCACTACTCACAGCAGCTAAGCAGGATCAGCACTGGAGTGACTAGGCTCCTCTGCACCTAGAGCCGACCGCGAACCACCTGAAAGGGAAGGGAGTGAGTCTCAAGAAGAGACCGAGTAGGGACACTAACCCCCCCACCGGTAACAGTACTACTAAACAGTGCGGAAAGTAAAGCACAGTAAATAAACAAGCACACACTGCACAGCACACAGAAATCGGTGGCACAGTACGCAACTCCCGCAGGAGTGCGCTAAGAAACTGGAACCTCACAGGCTCGACAGCACAACAAGTATGGCACACAAGCTCACACACACACACACAAAGTAGGACCAACCAGGGTCTATGGCTTGGCGCCTCGACACCACAGAGTCCTCCGACCCTAGCCACGTGTGCACTCTCAGACGCTCTCCTCGCGTCTGGTCCTCGACCGGTTTTCCCCTACGCCGGACTCGAACGTGGAGAAGGGGCCCCACAGAAATCGGCTCGTAACCACCACAAGGGGCACGCACAGGACGGAGTCGCACTCGACGTCCAGGCTCACTGGCGGAATAGCTCAACGCTAGTCATCTAGACAGAGCCTTCACCTCAACGTCCGGGAAAGACACAACACAAGCACGGAAAAACGCAGCACAAGCACAGACGGAGACGCTCTCAACGTCCAGAACACCGTGCAAATGGGCGGACACCACGTGTCAACGCCTCAAACACAGTCAAACACAATGCAAGCACAGACGGAGACACTCTCTACGTCTGGCAGATCGTGCAAATAGGCGGACACCACGTGTCAACGCCTCGCACCGCGGAAAAGGGAGCTCAACATGTTGGGACCTACCTGTGGGTTGACGACAACATCGATTGCCGTCAACCAGGAAGTAGACGGCATCATCGACTGCCGTCAACAATAGGTAGACGGCAACACCCTGGACGTCTACAAAACGTAGACGGTCACATGTTGGTCGTTTACCTAAAGTCGACGACACGGGATCTTGCCGTCAAGATCCTCCCTGAAGAGCTTGACGTCAAGCGATGCTGACGTTAAGCTCTTCAGCTTCCAGCAGCTGAAACGGCTCTAGGCCGATCCCAATGGCGATCCAACATAAAAACCAACGGTTGGATGTAGGGAAATGCTTTCCCTCATCACCTTACACTATCACGAAGTCGGAAGACAGCGATCCAATGCATGGATCGGCCAGACCACCCCAAAACCCGACATGGAGAAACCCTCCCAAAAACCACGTTTTACACACAATCCACACACAACAAGCATGGCATATCAACACTGGGGAGCTAAGGGGCAGAGTCCCTACCTCAGAAACGCATTAAAACTCCTAAAGAACCTTGAATCGCGCCGATCACCCCGGAGCCTCCCCGCGAGAACCGCCTTTCTATCCGCCGTTTCCCGCCCGATCCGACGCCGCCACACGCACCACAACCTCCCCACGTGCTCCCATCGACCGCCGGAAGTGGTGGAGAAGAAGAGAGGTGAAGGTGGTGGGAAGGAGAGGGGAGAAATGGGGAAGAAGGGCTCTCGGTCGCCCCTAAAAACACAGGCCGGGCCAGTTGACGTCAACATTTGTTGCCGTCAACTGCACTGCCAAATCTTGACGTCCACATCGCATGCCGTCAAATTCATGCTCGGGAAAACTCTGGAACCTTCTATAGACGTCAATATCAATTGACGCCAAGACCCAGTCGACGGCAGAACTCTTGTCGTCAACCAAACTTTCGACGTCAACACCATGGACGTCAACCCACTGTTGACGTCAACACCCCTTGACGTCAACAAGCATTGTTCCAGAAGAAGGCCCGTTAAGGGGTCCAATAAGGCCTAAGGCCTTACAACTACGCTTTTCTTCTTGTACTTATATTTTTATTTGGGACATGTTGTACATAATTCCATTATTTAATGTACGAATATCTTGTTATAGTCATTTAAATTCATTGTTTATCTCACTAGACTATCTCTAATCTTCTAACCCTTCCGGATCTTCGGACTTGTGGGTGGCAGTCCAAGGGTTGGACACTTGGAGGGCCTTCCAAGTGTCGAATCCTCGAGTCGTTGAAAATTAACTACTGAATTAAATTATTCAGTCACTTTTTATCCAACCCATTGTGTTCTACAGAACCCTTCGACAAAGGAGATTGGGTGGGGCTATGAAGCTGGAGGCCCTTCCACCCAGCTTGTGTCAACAGGGGGAGACCAATCTTGTATGTCAGTTGTTCAAATCAATCTATGGATTCAAACAGGCATCCTAAAATTGATTTGAAAAGTTTACACATGCCATGACTCATGCTGGTTTTCAACAGTCTAAGGCTGATTACTCACTTTATTGCTCATCGAGGAAACCAAATATTTCCTTGAACTTGAACTTGCTCACTCAAAGCATGGGATATTTTTAAACCAACGCAAATATGCCCTGGAGATCTTTGTGAGACTCCGGCCTATTAGGTAGAAACCCAGCTGCAACTCCTCTGTCCTCCCAAGTATCATCTTCATAAAAGCACCAGCAAACTATTACCTGATCCCACACCTTGCCAGCGGTTAGTCGGTCGTTGCTTTATTTAACAATCACCAAATCAAATCTAATATTTGCTGTGAATCAACTAAACCAACACGTGTCTCAAGCATCTGAGGAACAATGGCAAGCTGCAATCAAGGTTCTTTGCTATATTATAGCCAATCCAGGATCAGGCATTTTCCTTGGTGCATCCAACCTGCTTCAACTTCACATTTATACTGATGCGGACTGGGCCTCCTTCCCCACAACACAGCATTCTGTCATAGGATATGTTGCATTGCCCGGTACAAGTCCAATCTCCTGGTGCATGAAGAAGTAGCAAACAGTATCTCATTCTTTAGCCAAACCTGAGTATAGAGTAACGGTCACGGCTGCATGTGAACTTCAATGGCTATAATATATCTTTCAGCACCTCAATATTCTCATGACACTAGCTATTCTTCACTGCAACAAAAAAGCCACCTAGCATATAGCAGCTAATCCCATATCTAGGATCCTCCAAACAGCTTATGCCCCTTCATCAAGCCAAATTGCAGACATTTTCACAAAAGTGCTTCCTAGCGATCAATATTTTCTCCTTGTCTCCAAGCCCACTCTCAATCTTGAGGGGGAACATTAAAGCAACAATTATGTTGTAACAATTTCTATACCTCCACTACAACCCCTGTACCTCTGCTATCCAGAATATTCTTCCGTTGGCCGCTGTCCCACTACAATCGTGGGATTCTGCCACCTCATGTAATGGTCCTATCTATATAATAACAAAGGAAGGTGAGGCAGGGGCTCATCTCATTGCGCTCATTTCTAACACCGTCTCTATTTGTTCTGGCACTCCCTCTGCTTTGTAACTATAGGTGAGACACCTAAAGGTACCTTGTGTACTGATTCTTCCATTTTTTGCATTTCTTCTCTGCGTGTCTTGATTTTGTATAATTTACATTAAGATATTACTTATCATAAATAATAATCAGCTTTCCCGTTCAACCCTCCCTTGGATCATGCATAGCTGCTAGCACAAGTCATTACATCCTAGTCTTGTTTCTTATTGTTGAATAATTGGAAACCCGACTAATGGAGAAAGGTTGACTGACTACAATATACAGTTAAATTAAGACATTGCAAAATACCAGTCTATCATATCATCATGATCGTCCAAAGTCAATAGACTAGAAATCAACGACTAAGGCGATTGGAACAGTCCCTTCTCTGCTATAAACATGACAAAACAAAAATGACAGTAACTTTAAAATTGGAACGAATCTGGTGGGACTCTTTTCTTTTTCTTTCTTGACACTGATCGGGTCACGGGTGGGAATCAATGCAGCCAAAGATGTAGGCAAAACATATGTAGTACAAAAGCAGCCAAGAAGAAAGGGAAAAAATTCACAAATATCCTCCTTTTTGTCACACAATTATACCTGATTGTTCGCAACTAAATGCTATAATTGAGAGAAGATAAACTAATGATATGCACTCCCCAGTAAATTAAAGAGATCAAATATACTAAAGCTAATCTGCCTAATACGACTAGGGAAAACTACTGTCCACGAGAGTAGAACCGGTTCAATCCCACGCCTCCAACCCGACAACAGATTGCACTTGGTGTGGTGTTAACCACAAACCTGCTGCGTGATGGTACTTCCACCTCCGCTCCTGGGGAAATGTACCACCGCCCGAGCAAGCGCCACGGGATCAACACCAACATGACGAAAGAAGCGATGATCCTCGGAGGCCACAATAGCGTGGACAAGGTGGTCGGGAATCTCCGCGCCGTCGGACTCGGCCTCCTCCGCGAAGGCGAGAAGGCGGCGCCAGCGGTCGGAGAAATCGCGGGGGAGGACGCCCAGGAAGAGAGACCGCACCCTGAAAATGGCCGTGACGAATAGGAGGAAGAGCAGCACATCTCGGATGCGAGAAGAGAGGGCGGAGCAGAAGGAAGAGGAGGGGAAGGGGGAGGAGGAGGGGCTGCTGCTGTGGTGGGGTTCCTGGGAAAATGCAGCGAAGACTGGCTGCACATGAAGCCACTTACTTCTCGACCTAAAACGAGGGAAGGCAGGCAAGGAAGAAGCGGCGCCGGCAGGGCCGGATGGAGGAGATCAATTGGGGGGGCAGTGGACGGCTGTAGACGAGCGGGCGCAGGTAGTAGCATACTGGCTTTGAAGAGAAACTCCAGCTGCTAACATCAGCAGCAGGCGACGAAGAAAGGCGCAGCTGTCTGGAAACTGGAAAGGACAGGAGCTGCAAAGAATGACGGCAAAGCAGAGGTTGAGAGGGTCAACAAGATGGGAAGAAGACGTTATAGGGTGTTTTCTGAATAATTAGAGTTCTATTAAAATAATAAAAAAATATTTATAAAAATAGTTTTTAAATCAGTGTTTCAAATGTCTACACTTAAAAAACATATATATTTAGGTCTTCTTTAATAATTAAATAAGTCGGATAACTTCTGATAAAAAGAGTTTATAAATTTAAAAAATTATTCTGTCATTTTTTATAAATTGAATAATTTATTAACATAAAATTATTATATCTTTGAAATACTACATGAAAATAAAAGATTACCAATAAAAATTATCTTATCTGCCGATGTCTGTTTTATCAAAATAGTTTATAGTACCATTCCTATAATAAAGTAGGCATAGCTAGTAAAATTAGCTTCTTACAGTCGGCATTAATTTTATCACACTAATATCTCTCCAAAGAAAAAGACCTCAATCCATCGCAACCTTTTGCCAAGTGCTTTTTCTTTCCAAGAAAAATAAATAAGAAGTATCAAAAAATAATTTAACTTCATCTCCATCTTGTTGCCATTCAGACGCTTGATTAGCTGCAAACAACATCATTTGGGCGTTGGCCGATTGCAGAGACAGTCGTTTCTCCTGGACCATGGATTGAAATTGTTATGAACTAATGATGTTGTGCACTCTTGAATCATCGTATGATGTGCCTCTGATAATAATATATTTGAAATCTTTACTAAATAGATTTAGAGAAATATTTATTACTCCTCTAATAACTAGTTTAAATGGAATGAGAGGACTCTGGTTGGGTCGATCGGTTAGAACTCTTGCTTAAAAGTAAGAGGTCTCGAATTCGATTTCTGGGGGGTTTACCTGATTTACATACAATCTTTGAGGTGCGTAGATCTAGAATTTTTCCGGTCAAGTGGGGTAAAGGCAATACGGGTACACGAAAAGTAGGAGCTGCCAAGTTTTGATCTTGGAGTTCACGAACACCAATCTCTGAACCCACAAAACCACACGGGGCGAGATTTTCTCGTTACCAAAAAAAATTAAATGGAATGGCCGGGTACCCAACCAATCTGATTTTTTAGACGCTCGAACCTTCCTCGTAAGTTGAACTGCCCAAACATCTTAGTAACCAGCATTTTTCATAAAATTTAGAAGTATTACAATAAATTAGATAAAGATAACAATAACAATGTTATCATTTTTAAAGACTTTTTGAGATACAAAGAGAATGAAGCTTAAACCGAATCTCTGTAAGTCCTGTTACAAATGCTTCCAACGCCTTGTAGGTAAGGAATGAAGTTTCACCAAATTTTTTTAAGCGAGGATATGGGGATTTTTTTTATAAGATTGTTTTTAGGTAATGAGGTACTTGGACTCAAGTCACCAAAATATATATGGAGAATCTTAACTAATGACTTTTGACATAGAATTAAAAGTAAATACGACTCTCTAAGATAATTTGTTGGAATTAAGATAATACATAAAAATAGATATTATATATGGATAAATTGTTGCCTTAAGATTTTCTGATTGGTTTCGATTTATCGGCTCAGGAAAAATTGTTGCCATGCTAGGACCCCTTTTTCAAATGAAAAGTTAGAATTCTTGATTATGGAAGCGAAACCAAAATGCAATTTTCAGAATAAGTATAAAATTAGACACCCTCAAGTGATATTTGTTTGCCGATTTTACCATAATAGGGAAAAAATGACCTCAAAAAAAGAGTGTGTGATGGGCATGTTTTAGAAACACATATTTTTCATCATATTTCACAAGATTTTATGTGAGTTTCTATTGGCAAATGATCCCAAAAGTCCGACGGAACCGGTGTACTTGCCCAAGAATGCAATTCATGTATTACTACTAAATGGTATCTTATAAATCTAAAATAAAAATAAGAAGAACAACTGATATCTATTGCATGTTCACTTAATTTCCCTAAAAGAGGGGTCCCCATGTTAAGGTCTGCTCACCTAGCCCACACAAATTGGGGTCGAGTCCAACCATCACCCCGCTCTCTAGTGGCAGTCTATGCACAAAGCTCCCATCTTCTCGACTTCTAAGCCCATCGCCTTCGAATGACCCAATATTTGCCAGAACAAAGTTCTCGGCCCCTAGGCCACATTAAGGGTCCACTCTTCAGGGCTTCCGGTGCACTCACATCTACTATTAGGCTCACCGTTGTAGCATCAGGGCACAACCTACCAATCGCATGACACATGTCTTTATCAGCAACACTTGACCTTCTTAGACGGGGCGGGGGGGGCGAGGGGAGATTCTAGACGAGCTTGAACTTTAGTGTCTTAAGAGAGGAGAGAGAAAGTGAGCCCACATCTTGAGAGGTCTCAACTCAACCTTGTTTTCTTTTCCTGTCAACTTGGAGCATCGAGGAGGCTTCACCACTGGTTAAAGGAATCTCTAAGACTGCAACAATACCCACGATAATCATCTCCCTCCCTTCTTCTCTTTCCTTCTTGCTTTGGGTCTTGGTCTTGCATGCTAGCTAGTTGCACTCCACTCACACACACAACACGTTAAACACTCTCCCACACACCTCCCAGGGATTTCTTTAATGGTAAAAGAGGGAAGAAAGGTGGTCATAATATTTGACCACCTCTCTCCTCAAGACCTCATCTGTTAAGAGGTTCACCATTTGTATGAGTGTCTATTTCTCTTCTGAACATTTGCTGCACATCTCTTTAGTCTCATTAAGTCTCTGGTTTACAGGTATACATCAAGAAACACCGCAAAGCTCCTTCTCTTTGGTCGGCCAAAGAGAGAGAGAGAGAGTTGGAAGATCCCCACCTTCACTCCCTATGAAGAAGCCTTCCAACGTGATCTATTCCACACCTTGGGCACAGGTAAGGCCCTGGCAATCACATCTCATCAGTTTCTTCATCCTTTCTTGGTTTTGCTCCGATCCTTTAGGTAGTCTTATTAGTCAAAAGAAGGTGTCCCAAGACGACGAAGCAACTCCGAGGAGTCCGGACCCAAGGAGCAACGTGGACAGAGAAAATCATATGCCCACACATGGTGCACCAGCATCCGCTACTAGACCCACCCCTATAGTGCCAAGACATGACCCACTGACCACATGACACACATCTACAATGATATGAAGTGGCTTCCCCACCTATCCAACATGCCCCTTCTCTATCTCAATGATGTCAATGACATCTATAGGGCCCTACTCATGTTGTATGATTAGTTACATGTTGACTCATATCGACTCACTCCAGCGACCACTCCCATCATACGCGTTGTAGTAACCCAATTTATTAAATTAAATAAATAAATTATAGTTACTTAACTTCTAAATATTAAATGGGTTAAATTAAAAACCCAATAAAATTAAATATAGCCAATGGGCTTAACAAATGGTCCATAATAGAATTACTGAGCTAAAATAGGAGATAGAATAAAAGAATAATAAGATATTATTATTAAATTCAGACTACATGTTATCTCTTTAGATAAATGGGTTAAATTAACTTAAATGCATAAGATAATGATAAAAATTCATACTTAAGACCTATCCTAGCTTAGAAAGCAAGTCTCCGATCCAATCTAACTCTAATTGGAGCTTAGAAGGCTTAAGAGATAGAGATAAATATGAAAAAATCATAATTAAAAAAATTAGAGTAGTGTTAGAAATAGGAAATTGTTATTTTTATAAATACATTCTCAAACCCCTCATGGCCGACCCTATTGCTTTTAGGAGTTTCTCTGAGACGTGAAGGGAAGGCCATTGGAGGAAGAATTCTTGGAGAAGAAAAGCTTCAACTGTTCTTCATCAAGTTCTTCACGTTTTTCCCCTAAAGTCACAAATTTGTTCAAAGATAGACAATCTTTCAAACAAAACTTAATTAAATCTCTTTATAGGTTGATGTTAATGTCATAAACAAATCCCCATGTTTTCTCCAATTATTGTCATCCATACAAAGAGTATTTAGCATCCAAAGTTCAACATATTCATGTTATCCCAAGCATTATTCTTCACGTTAAATCTTTTTGAATCTATGTTCTCATGTCAAATTTCTTGTTTCTACATGTTTCTAAGCATGTTATGTAGCGACCCTAAATACTTATACCCAATAAGACTTCATATCCAGACCCACCTCCCACGAATAGACTAAAGTCTCATAAGGGATAGTTCACACACGTGTCCGGTAAGAATTATAAGAGACAGTCACACAAGTATAAGATACAAGAAAGTACATGTTCTCATACCCATTTACCACAAATTACATTATTACATGTCTAAAAGAAATGTACAACTACTTGAGACATATCCTGAGGGAGCACAAAAGCTCACACAACTGCAACGACAATTGTTGGTGGTACAAGTCCATCACATGACTACTGCAAACCACAGCTACTGCTAAACACCTGTAAAGGGATTTGTAGGGGTGTGAGCCTCAAAGTCACTGGCTCAGTAGAGAAATCTCCCTAAAACAACAAGTAGAAGCAGCACGGAGTAATCAAGACTTCAACCACAAAGGGGCTCCTTGGCCACAAGCACCGTTCAAGCTACAAAAGTAGCAGTATGCCATTACCTAATAAAAGTAAACCAACCACATAACTAACTGAAGTAGGAGGAGTAGCAGGACTAGTAAAATAGACTAGTCCTCTACAACCATAAAAACAATTGTGTAACGTGCCACAGAGCCAAACAGAACCAAAACACTACATTAACATAGGCTCAACTCATAGCACAGCCCTAACCAAATGTTCACGGGCTAAACCATTTGCAACTAGTAAAGGACATTCTTGAGCATAACTCAATTAAACCCTACTACACAACACGCCAAGAAAACACCACAATCACAAGTAAACCCTTAGTCACTAGCAAAAGAACCAACCACCAGCAACCACAAACTACTGGCAAAACCAAGTCAGAAGGAATGATGCTACCACTTTGACCATGATACCCGAGTAGCTAGTCCGAGACCTGCTCCAGACAACGAATCACAAGAAGGCTCTCCCAATCTCGCAGCCACAAACAAAAGTCTAACTGCAGCTCCACCTCTACAAGTACTAAGAACATGTGGAGATCAATCAACACCACACTGCAGACCACACGAGTTAATTCCATGGTTCTCAAGGAGAGAACACTTAGCCCACCATCCTTACCGATTTAAGGTGCAGTTTGGTATCAGGATAGTAAGAGGATAGGGATGAGTTACTCCCATTCTTCATTTGGTATCATTACTGTAGCAAAGAATAAGAGGGGTTAAGCAAAAATAGGATATCCACAAAAATAGGGTTAAGAGTAGAGATAATTCATTCCATCGTGTCCCCTGGAATGAGTTATACCCACTCCCTAGAATGACTGTGCACCTTCTGTTTATAGTTTTGAGTTTATCTATGTCATCTTCTTCTCACATGTTTTTTAGGCAAATCTTTGTCAAAATGGCTGGAGGACTCCACCCTTTGCTGGGATCTGAAATTTATTGTGTGTAGGATTTGAAATCTATTCAGGTAAGCATCCAAAAACCCTAGTGTGGTCATGCATATTAGATAAGTGGTGAATGGTACTGCGCGACCCGTTGGTTTATTGGTGGCATGGGGTTTTTTTTTTGCTGTTTTTACTTTATTGCTGAGTTTTGTGGATGTGCAAAGAACAATATAAGAAAAGGACCTATATCATCTCTTCTAATCTAATACATATATGTTTCTACTTGAATATGCCTGTTATTCCTTCATATACATGTTCTTTTCTACTTCATGTTTATAGTAACTCACATGTTTTTTGGAAGAAGAATGAGATCACAAGTTAAGACCCAGGTGGCAAATTGGCGAGATGAGGCAGACCATGTCTTGTTAGAAATACTTGCTCAATACAAAGTGAACAATGATGGCTTTGTGAACGGGAATTTCACCAAGGAAGCATGGTGGTAGATATTATGTAAATTCAATGATACCACCCACCTAGGGTACTCCCTCCAAAATCTAAAAAATCGTTTCAAGAACTTGAAGAAAGTGTACGCCGGCCTATATCTCAATCTTAAGAATAAATCTGGATGGGGGTGGGATGATGAAAAAAATATGTCAATACCACCTACAGATGATAATGGGAAGAGTTACTATTGGTGTGTAAATTAATGTGACATATGATCATCATTGTGCTTACCTTCCATTAATAACATGACTAATTTAACATTTTAGTGCAATAAAGCATATCGACACATCCAAGGGACGTCTTTCAATTTCAAGGAACAAATGTAAATTATTTGTTCCAGTTCACTTGCCAGGGGGGAATTGGGAGCTGATGATGCAAGGCCCTCTTACTTGGATATACCCGATGAAAAAGGTTTTGATGATGAAGAAGTTGATGCCGATCTAGGAATAAATTTTTCTGAAAACCCAGAACTAGATCCCATTGGGAACAATGGGATAGAAACACCATTGGTCTGTTCTGTTCATAACAGTGAGAGGATACCCACACCCACCAGTGCGCTGGGTAACAAAAATAATGTTGCACGATGTAACAATAGGAAGAGGAAGCGTGTGGCAGATTCATCTATACATGTAATATTGGAGAAGATTGGTAAAGTAGGTGAGGAGAGAGTTGCGATAAGTAGAGAAATTATCGAGCTATATATAAAAGAACATTGCTCCACTAGTCTCAATGGCATTAGAGCAATTGATGAACATTAATTGTTGGGATACCTCATCATCTTATGTACAAAGCACTTGACCTGATGAAGTGTGTGGAAGATCGGTGCATCTTACTCTCTCTACCTGAACAATTACGACTGGGCTGGATCCTGAACCGCCTTGGATACTTGCAGTGATAGTCTCGTATCCTTTTATCGATCATTGAGTTTTACATTACCATTTTATATTTGTTGTTCTCACATGCATGCTTTCTTTATTACATTGAGTTTATGCATCGTTCACTTTATGTCACTAGTTTCTCCTATGTTTAAGTGTCATTGCTTCTCTATGGAATAGGCAACGTTGAACAATGGATGCTAATGGTTCCTTTGGTTTTGAGCTTATGAATCATGTCATCGAGGAGGAGGACTTCTAGGAGGAGGTATAAGGAGTATTACTTGTAATTCAAAGCAACTCATTTCTTCCTCGTAGTCCTAGCCGAGCAATGCATACAAATATGGGTAGAGAACATAGATGGGTGAAGGAGTTAATGGATGGACATGTCAGTTGGTCATACTCACGCTTTCTTGTATATCCCACCATGCTTTTAGCACTTAGGGACAACTTGATGGAGAGAGGTGTCCTACAAGAACAAAAAATATGTCTGCAACTGAGCAATTGGCTATTTTTTTGTTAGAGGTAGGTCATAGGATTGGAAATAGGTTACTACTAAAGCGGTTTCAACACTCAGGGAGACTATTAGTCGGCATTTCAACCATGTTTTAATGGCGGTCCTCTCCATACGACGTGATTATATTAAAATGCCAACGAGTGATACCCCTACCCATCCAAGATACGCCATGATCCAAAATATTATCCATTTTTTAAGGTACCTAAATCTTATTTCTTGCTTCTCTTCAAGTGTTCCTGATATGTGTCATGATACCATTAAGAACGCATTGCTAAAATTAAAATTGTAAACAGCATGCATAAGGTGCAATTGATGGTACACATATTTCAGTGAAAGTGTCTTTAGTTGATTAGGTTCGTTATCGTAATCGAAAAAGTGACACATCTCAAAATGTGATGGGATGTGTGGATTTTGACATGTTATTCAAAATGTTGTCGTCGGTTGGGAGGGGTCTGCTGCATACATGCGAGTTTTGAACTGGGCTATAAAGAAAGGAAGTTTTAAGGTCCTTGAAGGTAATACCTACCTCTAGTTAATATTTTGGTTGGTCTTTCAAAGAAATGCCCAACAATATTATCCACCAAGGTAAATGTTTCCATGTGGACGCTAGATATGCAAATACTCGAGAGTTTTTAGCACCATATACCATCTATTAGAGTACAATACTGGGAGACCCACTCGACTTCAATATAGGAACAAGAAAGATTTGTTCAACCATAGACACGCTCGACTACGTAATATTGTAGAGCGTGTCTTTAGTGTGTTGAAAGCTCGATTTACTATATCGATCAAATGTCTCAACTATCCCATAAAGACACAAACGAAGATTGCAATGTCTTGTTGTGTGTTACACAATTTTGTACGAATGGAAGAGGGGCTAGACTACATATTCCGTCGTGGACAGTGTGATCTCATAATGGAAGGAGATAAAGATGTCCACAATGTTTCACAAAATGTGGTTGCTAGAGGTGATAGGTTTCGAAATGATTTGGCCACCCGGATGTGGACACACTACACAAGGCAAAGGTAATATGCAATTGTATTATTTGCAATTCTTATCATTTACTTTACCATCCATTGTCAAATTGATTTACTTGTACAATATTTGCAGGGGTGGAAGTGGACAAGAAATTAGGGACGGTACATGTTGATGAGGCTGTGGGGTCATAAATGTACATTATTTGTTGTATGTTTTATGGATATTTTGTTATTTGGTTGTAAAACTTATTAGGCTATGTAAAACTTGGTCTACTTTCATATACATGCATTGTCATAGAGAAAACGATACCTTGACTTTCATACAGATATGACAGGGCTGATGGTTTGGTCATTTTTTTTAGCATGGCTAGCCAACTGTGGTGTTAGTTTTTGGAGCATGATCGGCCACGTGTATCTTTGAACCATCAGATGTTATGGATTTTTATTAAACATGGCATGTCAACCAAAGACGGACCCAGAGAACGTGATTTTACTGAATTTTTAAAATTTTATTGATAAGTCTAAAAATTTTCATTAAATTAATTTGGTTAAAAAAAATTAAAAAAAATGACTCCGCTGAAATTTTTTCTGGGTCTGTCTATGAAACTAACTATGGTGTTTTTTTTTTAGCGTGGCCGGCCAATTACCATAGCCTAGAAACTTTGAACATGGCCGGAGACCCATGGTGTTGGTTTTTGGAGTGTGGCCAGCCATCTATAGCCTAGAAACCTCAGATAGGCTGTCTCTTTTGAACAAATATGGCTGGCTTTTCTTCGAACTAAGATGTGTTTCTTTGAACTAACATGGTACACTGGTCACTGATATGATATATATGGGCTGGCTTTTCTTTGAACGTAGATGTGCTTCCTTTTCCAAATTATTTACTGCAACTACATTGTGCTATAAGGTTTATTCATTGCAGGTACCAGTAATATACGATGGACGGGCAATGATGATGGGAATGAGCTTTTAATAGTTACATTAAGGGGAAGTGTAATACCATACAACCTACGCATTGCAACTCCAATCACTTCACTACAAGAAATGTAGGATATGTAGATGGCGGTAAATTGTGGCCGTCTACAAAAATTAATATTTGTAGACGGTTATGTATAGCCGTCTACATATGGTAGATATGTACACGGCTCATTGTCACCGTCTACATATCTAACATAAGTAGACGGCTATGAACAAGCGTCTATATAACTTATGTAGATGGCTTAATATAACCGTCTACATATGTTGGATATGTAGACACCCACACATAGTCGTTTATATATCCAACATATGTAGACGGCTAAGAATAGGTGTCTACGTAACATATGTAGACGCCTACTCTTAACTGTCTACATATGTCGTATATATAGACAGCGACAATGAGCCGTCTACATATCTACCATACGTAGACGGCTATACAAAGGCGTCTACATAAGTTATGTAGACACCTATTCTTAGCCGTCTACATATGTTGGATACGTAGACGGCTATGTGTGAGTGTCTACATATCCAACATATGTAGACGATTATACTAAGCCATCTATATACATATTTATATGTGGATGTAAATTATTTTATATAATTACTCATCAAATTTAAATTAAATATTTAAAACTTTAAGATTCAAATTTTAAATATTAAAAATGATTTTAGAATAAAAATGATTAATTAGAATAATTATTTAATATATAGTTGATTATAAATACTATAGGAAAATTATACATTATATATGCTAACATTTTTAAATTGATGGCTATACTCATAGCATTAAATATATGTAAACTTCATATATAAACTATAATCATAGCCACTCTTTGAATACAATAAATGTCAAACATAATTGAATCAATATTTTGTGTATAGATGAAGAAGATAGTAGGTATAATTAATTTGGGTGTCCCAATTAAAAAAAAGTATATTTTATTATCATAAAAGAATAGAAATTATAAGAAATAATCAACTAAAAATAACAAAAAATATATATATTAAATGTTATATTTTTATAAATTAAATATATAACTTAATAAAGATGCATATGAAGTTGTAAAAAGAAGATCTTGTAGCAAACATTCTAGGAAAGAATTAGAACTCAGATATTCACAAAAAAAAAATGTGATACATATAGAGATTAATCATATTACATATAGATATTCATGCATATATATATATATATATATATATTATATATATAATGGTCTTCGGAGCGTGGAGAGTCATCGGTGTCAATATATATATATATATATATATATATATATATATATATTGTTAAATTTAGTTTAAGTATATCAATATATAGATATCGGTATCAATATATATCATCGGTGTCAATATATATATCAGTGTCAAGATATCAGTGTCAATAAGTATATCAATATATAGATATAGTCATCGGTGCCAATATATATCTATAATGTAAATCAATATATCATAATTATACATAACTATATATATTTACTTAGACATAGTCATCGATAAATATATTAACACAAATATAAATATATATAGTAAAATATGATTGAATATATATAATATGGCAAATTAATTAAGAGTCTCTAATAAACATTTGACTTATTTTCTAGTCCTTGACAGAGTTGTAACTCATTATAGTAAATATTATCTCCTGTTACAGTATACGTTAAATCATATTACAGTAAGGACCTAAAAATTATAGTCAGAGACTTCTTATTAAATTACCTATATAATATACTTAAAATAAAATAATTATATATAATATAATTATATAAAAGTTAAGAATAAATCACATATCTTGTTAACATATGTAGATGGTTGGAAGAAGCGTGTACATACATAATCTTCGTTGACTGCTTCAAAAGCATTCATTAATTATAAGATGGTAGTTGCTTGACAACCACTTTATATATATAGACGACTTTATTATAGCCATCTACAAAGATTGATATAACCCATATATATATATATATATATATATATATATATATATATATATATATATATATATATATATGGTCTTCGGAGCACGGGGAGGCATCAGTGTCAATATATATCTATATATAAAGAGAGAGATATATAGATATAGTGAAATATGGTTAAATATGTATAATATGATTAAATATTAAATAATTTAATAAAAATATTTACATGTATATTAAGTATATATATATTCATATATATGAATATGTTTACATAGAAAATAAATAGATATAATTAACTCTACTAAATATATATAATGTAAATCAATATATCATAATTATATATATTTATTTAGACATAGTCATCGATAAATATATTAACACATATGTAAATGGATATAATAAAATTTGATTGTATATATATATAATATAATTAAATCTAAAATAATTATATATAATATAATTATATTAAAAGGGGAGAATTTACATATGTAGATGGTCCCTCTACATATGTTCCCCCACCATTCACCCACAAAACACCCCCCCCCCACCCCCCACCCAGCCTCTCTCTCCCCTCCGTGAAACCCCCCCACCAAGGCCACGAACCCCCCCTACCCAACCTCTCTCTCCCCTCCTCCGCGAACCCCCCCCCCCTCGCCCAGCCTCTCTCTCCCCTCTGTGAAACCCCCCCCCCCCCCGCCCAGCTCGCAAAACCTCCCTGCCCAGCCTCTCTCTCCCCTCCTCCGCGAACTCCTCCCCCCTGCGCCCAGCCTCTCTCTCCCCTCTCGATCTGCTGGTTCGACGCCACCACCGACGATCTACTGCTCCGACGCCACCGCTGCCGCAACTGCCGTCGGTTATCTGCTCCGACGCCGCCACTGTCGGCAGACGCAAGCTCCGCCTGCAGGCTCTCTCTCTCTCTCTCTCTCTCTCTCTATGGATTGGGAGGCTGGTGAGGGGAGAGTGGTGGTCGCTGGGGGGAGGGGAGGGTTGGGGATTCAGTGGAGGTGGGGGAGGTTGGTATGATCTCGGACTGGCTCCGGCCGACTTGTCCTTGGAACCCGGTGCTTCGAGAAGCTCTTTGAGCTCCACAACAACCACTGGATGGCCAATGCTACAACGCACAGTGCTGTGCTTTGCGATCACCTCCTTTAGTTTCTTGAACTGTTACATTTTTTGTTAAGGCAGTCAGATTGCTGGATGAATCTTATCAGCTACAGGAGAACAAGATCTGGCCCTTACAAAAGAATCAACAATGTAAATGCTTGCTTTGCTAATGGATACAGTGGAGAATAGCACTTGCGTTTCTGTTTCAAGCTACTGAAAAGTTGCTTGCTAGAACAATTCAAATCAAGATTTCATCTGCGTATATATTTCTCTCTTCTAGATTATGTCACAAAACTGAAAGAAGAGCAATAATAATTAAACAGTGACAAAGTATTACCAAGATGATCACCCACTTGGGCTACAAATTGCACATTGCATTGGCTTTTGCCAACAAAACTGTGAGTATATATATGCCGTAGAAAGATGAAATGGGAAAAGAACCAACCCAATCCATCCCGCCAGAAAAACAAGAAACGTCAGTACTTTTGACAATAATAATGCCGATTTGAATGCAAAGTACTGGGACACAATATGATGTTTCTTTAATGGGTCACAGAATAATCACTGTTACTAGCACCAAACCTTAAAGTAATACAAAGAAATGATGAAAAGTAATAAGCCCCAGAAAGAGCAATGTTTGTACAGACATGCATACATATAATTGTATAAGTAGTCTCTAACTGTAGGCTGAAAGATATGGTAAGTAAAAACTGAGTCAAAACAAAATGGAAATTAGATTGCAGTTGAAGTCATAATGTGAAAGCCAAGTAAAATGTTAGTAAGGTATGCTGCTGATAGGTCCAGTCCTCCAGTTGGGCTTCACATCAACCCTCCTCCACAACATCTCGTCAAACAACCCCAATGCGCGATCGGCAACACCCTCACAAGATTGCACTTCTTTATCCAAAAGAATCATAGATTGGCCAAATTTGCTTCTATATAAAATTATAGATTGGCCAATGTGAAAGTCATAATATATGAAAAATATAATTTTCATGTTTCCTTCTTGTGAAGCTCTGCATAAAAAGTTTGCATAGATTACCACTTGTATTGTCCATAACATCTCCAACAATAATCAGGTTGATGCTTTGAGAAGATATAGAACATAAATAGGGATTGAAGACAACAAAGGAAATGATAATATACCAGAGTAGAATATTGAAAGAGTAGTGAACCAGAAAAAAATGTTAAAACTTTATATCCGAGGAAAGCAGTAAGCTTAGGTGTCTTATGAATGAATGATACAACTGACATTGATGCAATTAAGACCATAAGGAGTCCATCCAATGCTCCCACTACATAAAAAGAGAAAGAGAAGTCACCTTTTCTGGCATTCCAATAAAGGGCTGGAGGAAGGACATAGAAGAAGACATAAAAAACAAACAAGCTAGAGACCTGACAGATATTTTATTTATACTTCTATAACATATGGTGTTGATGACAAGAGAGAGGGATGAATTCTTCTCTACTGATGGCCCTTTGTTCTTTGCTTCTTAATGGGAGCCTGATAAACTGCATCTTACTGTTTAGTTTTCTTGTAATTGTTGATATTCCTATCATGTTGTGTTATGTATTTAATAAATTGTGTTGGCTTACCCATCTTTTTATTAATATATTTTTTTATAAAATATGATGACAAGTTTTGTTTGGAATACATGCGGAGATCGATCTAGTTGCTTTCATCTTTTGAGTCTCTTTGTTCAGGTAAAGATCCAGCGAGTCTAGGTGGTGGCTCATCTTTATTTAATCAACGAACCTGGGTGGTGGCTCATCTTTATTTAATCTAGCGAGTCTGGGTGGTAGCTCATTTATATTTAATCCAACGAACCTGGGTGGTGGCTCATCTTTATTTACTCCATCGAGCCTGGGTGGTGACTCAACTTTTATATTATGTATGGATGCATGAATATATTTTTTGCAGGATATATGAATGTATTTTAATCCATCGAGCCTGAGTGGTAGCTCATCTTTATTTAATCCATCGAACCTAGGTGGTGGCTCAACTTTTATATTATGTATGGATGCGTCAATATATTTTTTACAGGATGTGTGAATATATTTTAATGCAGGATGCAAGTATTGGATGAAACATATGGATGTGAGAATGAGTGAACCTTTTTTCTTTGTTTTTGCCCGTTCAAGACTTTTGTTTCGATATATGTTTTTACTATCTCTTGATAGTAATGGCATATATCGAGCATATAGTCTTGAATTGTCCAAGTTGGACAGTCTATAGATATTTTGACAATGTCTACCCAGACTTTGCTGTTGAAGCCCGCAATGTCAGACTCAGTTTGGCAAGTGATGGGTTTAATCTATTTGCAAACATGAATAGCAGGTATAGCACATGGCCTGTGGTGATAGTTGTATACAACTTACCGCCATGGATGTGTATGAAGCAAACATATACTATGATGTCTTTACTCATTCATGGTCCTAAAGAGCCCAAAAATAACATTGATGTATACTTACAACCATTGATAGATGAGTTGAAGGATTTATGGTATAATGGTGTGCAAACATATGATGCAGCAAAAAAACATAACTTCACCCTGCGAGCTACTCTCCTCTGGACCCTCAATGACTTTCCTACATATGCTAATTTGTCAGGATGGAGCACTAAAGGAACATATGCGTGTCCGACATGTAACTACAGTACACATTCAAGAAGACTTAAAAATTGTCAGAAATTTTGTTATCTCGGGCACCGTCGATTTTTACCAGTACATCATAGATGGAGGAAACGCACATATAAGGATAGATTTGATGGCAGAGTCGAAGCTATGAAAGCTCTAAAATTTTTGAATGGTCGTAAAGTGTGGGAGCAGCAACAACAGATGGTGCCTATTACAAGATTTGGGAAGACTTTTAAAAAAGACATTGATAAACTGAAAGGATGGAAAGAATAGAGTATTTTTTTAGAGAGTTATCATACTGGCAAAATCTGCTTCTCCGTCATAATTTAGATGTGATGCATATCGAAAAAAATATTTGCGACAATCTATTAGGTACTTTAAATCTACTTGGATCTGGTTACAGTAAGGATACAGTTAAGGCACGAATGGACTTACAAGATTGGGAGATACGTCCGTAACTGCATGTGCCGACATATCAAGGAGGAAAACCACCTGCAGTGATTTTTACATTGAACAGAACACAAATGTTACAGATTGGTGACTTTCTAAGGAACATTAAAGTCCCCGATGGATATTCATCTAATTTATCAAAGTGTGTGGACTTTACAAATGGAAAGCCCATAGGGTTGAAGAGTCACGACTCTCATATTTATATGAAAGTGTTGTTGCCTTTACCACTTCGCAACATTGTTCATGCAGATGTTACTGACCCAATTATCGAGTTGAGTATGTACTTTAAAGATATATGTTCTAAAGTTCTGAGGCTTGAGCATTTGCTTAAATTAGAAGTTGATATAGCAGTAACACTATGCAAGTTAGAACAAATTATTCCGCCATCATTTTTCACAATCATGATTCATTTGATAACACATTTGGCTTATGAAGCCAAAATTGCTGGTCCTATTCAATACCGGTGGATGTATCCTATAGAACGATATTTGAAGAAGTTGAGAGATTATGTGCGCAATAAAGCACGACCGGAAGGTTCAATTGTGGAAGGATATCTTCTTAAGGAGACTATTTCGTTCTGTTCCATGTACTTGCCCAATATAGTCACTCGATTTAATCGTACAGAAAGAAATTATGATGGCGCTCCTAGTCGCAGTGACGATGGTGATTTCTTATCAATCTTTAATCCTTCGGGACATTTTTTGAGGGGTAAAGTTGAGAATCGTGTGTTGTCTGAGGAAGAAGTGCAGTTGGCACACATGTATATTTTGAAACAGATAGATGAGATTGATCCTTTTATGGCTAAACATAAATGAAGACTAGAAACTTGTAGAGGAATTGAGAAAGATTTCAGAAAATGATTTCAAAGTTATGTCCAAGAATTAAAAGATGCAAATGATCCTCGATCCACTCAAGATATACAAATTTTGTCACAAACACCATCAAGATTTGCTTATTCACATTCAGGCTATATTGCAAATGGATTTAGGTTCCGTACAAGAACTACAGATTATACAAAGCAGACTCAACTATGTGGTGTTGTTGTGATTGCAGATCTTAATAATAAATGTGATGATTATTATGGACATCTTAAGGATGCTGTAGAAATATGTTTTGACCATAACAGACATGTTATATTGTTTGAATGTGATTGATGGGATGTTTATCGTGAAGGCAGGGGATTCCAAGTTGACAAATATGCGATCATTAGTCTGACCACCGATCAGAAATTGGGGACAAATGAGTCATTTGCACTTGCCCAACAAGTCGAGCAGGTGTTTTATGTAGACGATAATAGAAGAACAGGATGGATCATTCTTGTCAAAGCACAGCCCCGAGACTATTATAACATGTCAGAACAGGATGAAGTGCCTGAGGATGAAATTATTGAAGCTTATCAAGAAAATTTGGTTGATGTTCCTATCAATGGAGAAATATTTGATGTTGATGTAACTGAAGAAATTAATGTGAGAGTTGGCGAATATATGGAGACTTAAGTGGCGTTGTAATTATGTTATGTTTTTCTATTATAATATTAATGTTTATAATAACTCTGGTCATGTTAATGTATATGTTATATTGTAGAATGTGAATGTGTTCGTGCATTTAATTTTTTTTTACAGGATGTGAGTGTTTTTCTATTATAATGTGTGAATGTGTCTCCTTTTTGCATGATACATCTCTATTTTTCAAGATGTGAATATATGGATTTTTTTCACAAGATGTGTACACATGTGGATATGCTCCTAATATAGGGGACATACTGTCGAATTTTCTTTGTAAATTATATACACTGTTTATTAATATCAATATTTTCAGATATGAGTTTGCGCATTGGATCACGGGTTCAAAGATTACGGACCGTGGATGGCGTGCCAGGTAATTCATCTGAAGACTATGTTGCAGGTCATCCTTCTCAAGCCCTTCTTCCTATCACTCAGGGGGCGTCTTCTACTGCATCTGCATCTTCTGTAGCAGGTATGTTTTTACATTTAGTAGCATTGCAATTTATATTTACTTTAATTTCATAAAATCTAATCATTTTCTTTATGTATATGCTTTTACATAGAGACACCATCATGGGGTCGGGGGACTGATCGTCGGGGTCCCGCTAGAGGTGCCACAGAGAGGAGGTTAGAGCCTGGACATAAATAGAATGTGAGAGTAATCGGTGGATACGGGGTAGGTGAGCAAGGAACAAATTTTATAAGTCGTATGGACATTGTCATCAAGTTGCATTGCAAAATATGGCAGAAATTTTTTTCAAAACTGCTTGAAAGGACAAAGAATGGAATATTTCGAGATCTTGAGATAAATAAATTAATATTTAAAGTGGATATTGTGTATTAGTGAGATATTTAAATTAGATTGGTAATATATGTGTAGATGTGGTACCGTTGGGATCGGACTCCTCAGACAGATAAGGAGATGTTACAACATATGACAGCCATTCATAAAGGTTGGCGTGGGATGTTGAAGTCGAAAGTAAGTAATTTTTTAAAAGTATTTGATTTTTTTATCTTGATAATAAATATTTTGTTAACTTTGTAATTGTTATTTCGTAGCATTAAAAGGGCAAGACTTTTGAGGATGTTGTTGTATCTGTTCCACCTAGTGTTGATCCATCAGATTGGCGGACAATGTGTGAAAAATGGAATACAAGAGAGGAGCAAGTAAAATAATATGATTTAATTATATATAGTATTTATGATTTTTTATTTGAGATTTTATTAAATATATGTAATTAAATCATATTATTTTACTATATAATGAAATCTCAAATAAAAAATCATAAATATTATATATATTAAATCATATTATTTTACTTGCTCCTCCCTTGTATTCCATTTTTCACATATTGTCCGCTAATCTGATGGATCAACACTAAGTGGAACAGATACAACAGCATCCTCAAAAGTCTTGCCCTTATAATGCTACGAAATAACAATTACAAAGTTAACAAAATTTATTATCAAGATAAAAAAATCAAATACTTTTAAAAAAATTACTTACTTTCGACTTCATCTCACGCCAACCTTTGTGCATGGCTATCATATGTTGTAACATCTCCTTATCCGTCTGACCAGTCTGATCCCAAAGGTACCACATCTACACATATATTACCAATCTAATTTAAATATCTCACAAATACACAATAACCACTTTAAATATTAATTTATTTACCTCAAGATCTCGAAATATTTCATTCTTTGTCTCTTCAGGTAGTTTTGAAAAAAAATTCTATCATATTTTACAATGCAGCCTGATGACAATGCTCATACAGCTTATAAAATTTGTTCCTTGCTCACCTACCCCGTATCTACCGATTACTCTCACATTCTATTTATGTCCAGGCTATAACCTCCTCGTTGTGGCACCTTTAGAGGGACCCCGGCGACCAGTCCCCCGACCCCACGATGGTATCTCTATGTAAAAGCATATACATAAAGAAAATGATTAGATTTTATGAAATTAAAGTAAATATAAATTGCAATGCTATTGAATGTAAAAATATACCTGCTACAGAAGAAGATGCAGATGCAGCAAAAGACGCCCCCTGAGTGACAGGAAGAAGGGCTTGAGAAGGATGACCTACAACAGAGTCTTCAGATGAATTACCTGGCACACCATCCACGGTTCGTAATCTCCAAACTCGTGATCCACTGCGCAAACTCATATCTGAAAATATTGATATTAATAAATAGTGTATAAAATTTACAAAGAAAATTCGACAACATGTCCCCTATATTAGGAGCATATCTACATGTGTACACATCCTGTGAAAAAAAAAATCAATACATTCACATCTTGAAAAATAGAGATGTGTCATGCAAAAAGGAGACACATTCACACATTATAATAGAAAAACATTCACACATTATAATAGAAAAACATTCACATCTTGTAAAAAAAAAATTAAATGCATGAACACATTCACATTCTACAATATAACATATACATTAACATGACCAGAGTTATTATAAACATTAAATATTATAATAGAAATATATAACATAATTACAACCCCACTTAAGTCTCCATATATTCACCAACTCTCACATTAATTTCTTCAGTTATATCAACATCAAATATTTCTCCATTGATAGGAACATCAACCAATTTTCTTGATAAGCTTCAACAATTTCATCCTCAGGCACTTCATCTTGTTCTGGCATGTTATAATAGTCTCGAGACTGTGCTCTGACAGGAATGATCCATCATGTTCTTCTATTATTGTCTACATAAAACACCTGCTCTACTTGTTGGGCAAGTGCAAATGACTCATTTGTCCCCAATTTCTGATTGATGTTCAGACTGATGATCCTATATTTGTCAACTTGGAATCCCCTACCTTCACGATAAACATCCCACCAATCACATTCAAACAATATAACACGTCTGTTATGGTCAAAACATATTTCCACAACATCCTTAAGATGTCCATAATAACCATCACATTTATTATTAAGATCTGCAATCACAACACCACCACATAGTTGAGTCTGCTTTGTATAATCTGTAGTTCTTGTACGGAACCTAAATCCATTTGCAATATAGCCTGAATGTGAATAAGCAATTATTGATGGTGTTTGTGACAAAATTTGGATATCTTGAGTGCATCGAGGATCATTGGCATCTTTTAATTCTTGGACATAACTTTGAAACCATTTTCTAAAATCTTTCTCAATTCCTCTACAAGTTTCTAGCCTTCATTTATGTTCAGCCAAAAAAAAAATCAATCTCATCTATTTGTTTCAAAATATACATGTGTGCCAACTGCACTTCTTCCTCAGATAACACACGATCCTCAACTTTACCCTTCAAAAAATGTCCTGGAGGATTAAAAATTGACAAGAAATCACCATCGTCACTGTGACTAGGAGCGCCATCATAATTTCTTTCTATACGATTAAACCGAGTGACTATATTGGGCAAGTACATGGAACAGAACGAAATAGTCTCCTCAAGAAGATAGCCTTCCACAATTGAACTTTCCGGTCGTGCTTTATTACGCACATAATTGTAGATACCGCCGAGGGACGACGCGACGTGTAGTCCACAAAGAGAGATATGGGGTGAGATCAAAACGTGATCGTCAGGTACGCGAGGGTACCGAATGGAGAATGCACACGTGAAGGGGTGCGAATGGAATGGGTGATCGCGAAAAGTACCTGTTGGAGCGTGGGAGGTTGCGCGGGGGTGTGGGTTCCTTTCTTCTTCTACGAGCACGGCCGGCCGTGGCAGAAGGCGTTTCCTTTGTTGATTACCCTGAAAAAAAGAGACAAATAAGAAAAAAAAAAAATGTAAGGGGATTAGCCGCGTGTAGTATACAAATCCTCAAAAGAATGAAATAACATGAATAAAAAGGGGAAGAACACACCTTTGGGGGTGGCTTTTAAAACCCCTTAAAAGATAGGTGTGTGTGTGTATAAAAAAAGCATAAGGGAGCCACGTGGGGCCCGGAGGAGGTGGATAAACAAAGAGAAAGAGAAAGGGGAGGGGGTGCTTCCCCAAATGCTGGGTGGCGCGGCGGCGCTGTCGGAATGGACAAAGGAAGAAGAGGAGGAAGACGCTCCAGCTTCGCTCTGAAGTGCGTGGAGGACGGCGCCGGCTCCGAATGCTGATGAAGGAGGTCGTAGGTCGGCGTGGAATAATAGATGCTCCTCCTTGGCTCGGGAGTCGAGGCGAGAATTCGGCAGAGCTTCGCCGCTATGAATGGGCCCCCCTCCTACAAATGACCTTTGGGGGTCTATTTATAGGCAACAGATGCTTGAATCGCGTCGGCTACAACAAACGCGTCTCTGATTGGAGACGCGTCGACCACGGCCGCCACGATTAAGGAGTGCCGTATTTCCCGCTTGATTTGACCATTGTAGGGTACGGCCTATGGTTGAGAATCGCGTCGAGGAAGACTGCTGCGTTCTTGAAACGCGTCAACCTACCCCGTCGCGACTTCATTTTGGGCACGTGGGCCATAAATGCAGCGACTTCCGGGGGTTGTAGGGTACAGGCCTAGGGGCTAATCGCGGCAACTCAAGCGGACGCGATTCATTGATTCCTCGGGATTCGAGGTACGGCACTTGAGTGCGACGACTTTTGGGGCCTAAGGCCTAATCGCGTCCATAAGGTCCGACGCGTCTCGGATTTGAAACGCATCGGCACCACACGACGCGATAAAGTATTTCTATATTTTATTTATGAAAATCCTGCCAAAACCGATATTAGAATCGCGTCGCCTATAGCGGACGCGTTCATGAAGTGGCAATGGGCAGTTTCCGTAAATAAATAAGCAAATTCCTTGTCGCGTCGTAGAAGGCCGTCGCGATAAGGACCAACTGACCTTGTCGCGTCCAAGATGCCCGGCGCGATAATGGGAATCAATGGAATCGCGTCCACCGTGCCGGACGCGTTTCAGAACGCGTCCCCCAGGCCCGTCGCGACTTGAAAACGCGCCCATCAGATCCGTGACGACTTGAAAACATTGCCTATATCAGTCAGCGAGCCTTGGAAATGAAGGGGAAGCACGGGGAAGGATGGGTGAGATCCAGAAATATTGGGAAAACACTCTTGCAAGGCAAAAGGATGGCCATTTGTGGCATTATGACGCAATATGAAATTTACCCGCAGTGGAGTCAAAATCTCGTGTCTACAGCTGCCACGCTTTGGCATCTGTTTTGCAGGGGAGCGAAGCGAAAGGACACGAAGTGGAATGTAATGGAGTGAATCGAATGAAATGGAATGAGAGAAATGAAGCATAGCGAAATAGAGTGCAGTGGAGCGGACTGAAAAGTAGACGCCAATGTGAAAAATAGACACGCGTGACACTGGGGTGAACACCACCTGATAAGAGTTTTTCACCAACACCCAAGGAAGTCACCACTAGGAAGAAGACCACAAGGAGCAAATATTTGGATTGGAGGAAAGGAAGAAAGGGTGCACGAAGGGCACAACTGGAGATGTGTACGTGGTACACGAAGGAAAGGTGCCACGTGGGGCACGAGGGAGAGATCAACTTCCAACGTTGGGGAAGTACCTAAGGACACAATCCGTTAGGTTGCACCATCGAGGGCGTCTGCCACTGTCTCAGGTGGATCTCTAGGGGTAAAGACGAAATGAAGGGGGATAAATCCAAACAAGTGTTCTTAAGGAAATAAGCCCGGAGGTAACAATAAAGGGAGTTGGGTATTCGACCCGGAATGGAATATTTCAAATTGCATGGCTTTGGAGTGCGAACGGCTCTCAAGTTGCATTGGAAGAGTGGTTTTCCACAGTGATTTCAATATACATGTATGCTGGGCTAAAGAAAAAATAAGGATAAGGAAGAGTAGAAAATAATCAAGAATATTATTGTTACGATGGCGTTGAGTCAGGACCGGATTTTTATACATAGGTCTGTCGTCCTCATGTGGCAAGCGTAATGGCCTATCCATGTGGCCAAGGATCCTCTGGAATAATCATTATTTTTTGTTAAAAGGGAACTCAAATCCTAGATTCCTCAGAGCCACACGGTTCATGATATGCTCTAAGGGTATAACATATAGATAACTCTATGGAGGGGCGGCAGTCGCAGCCTTGATGCAGCGTCGGATGAGGCAACTCGAATCCTGCGCTCAAAACTCATTAGCCAAGAGATAACAAGCATCATGGAAAAAAACATTATTCATTCATAACATGGAGCATGTATAAAGTAGTCAACAACAGACATAGCTCACACAATTTGTTTGTTTTAAACCATGAGGATGAGTGGTCATTGGCCAAAAAAAAAGAGTTTGGAGTTCAAGATGGGAGGAACCCATGAAGGGGAAGAATTGTATCGATCTAACGCAGACAAGAGGCAATGTGCTTGCCATGAGCAGCACCATCATGAGTTTTTTTTGTTTTTTTTGTTGAAAATTTCTAATTTTTTATGGATTTTTGAAAAGTATTTGAATTTTTTTGTTGAGTTTTGAAAGGTATTCGGATTTTTGTTAGGTTTTGAAAAATATTTAAATTTTTGTTGATTTTTGGGAATATTTGAATTTTTATGGATTTTGAGAATATTTAAATTTTATGAAGTTATGAAAATATTCAAATTTTTATGGATTTTGAGAATATTCAATTTTTATGGATTTTTGAAAATATTTGGATTCTTTTGTGATTTTGAAAATATTTGGATTTTTTGTATTTTGACAATATTCATCTTTTTATCGTTTTTTTTTAAACATTGTCGTGCTGTGGCAGCATTAAGGTTATAAAAACTGACTGGTGAGGGGTCCTTGTTACCTCCTGTGTCATTAAAGAATACCCAGAGTAGGGCGTGCATTCAAAGTGGTGCCCAGCGGCTGATTGCATGTGGTCAACAGTGCCGCCATCAAAGCCATGGCTGAAAAGACGACTAAGTCTGGCAGGGAGAAGAGAAGAAAAATGAGCTTTGCATGGATGTTCGAAGAGTTGGGTTTAACTTCCTTCCTTGGCACAGCCGTCAGAAGATTCAGTCTCATTTGATTATTGGGGCTTTTGGGAATTAATTTGATGACCATTTTGTTTGTAGGGACATGCGTACGGCCGGATCCATTTGGATCTCCGCGGGGACTTTGCCACTCTTTGTCATGCCCTATTATCTTGATTTGATTTTGACTTTTGCATGCACACGACCAGGTCCATTTGGATCTCTACGGGGACTTTGCCACTCTTGACATGCATTCGACTTTGATTTTCATTGGTCATTTGATTTCCCCATTTTGAGACATTCTCTTATGACGGAGTGCTTTAGGTTGGTTGTCTTGCCCAGACTACCTCTACTATCCATACTTTGGCCGAGTAAGAGGAGAAATAGACATTTGGTGCCTTTCAGACATGGTTGTGACGGTGACGGTGTCTACCGGGGCAATCGGCCTAGGGCGCCATGTAGTGTGTGTGAAGGTGCCCATGCTAAGGCGAACCTTAATGACCCGGGAGGGAATTTTGGACTCCTGGCGCGGAGTTTTCATAACAGAAATGCTGCGATAGCATGGTAATGTTGAATATCCATCTTTTTATGGATTTTTGACACTGATAAATATAGTAAGAGTTCAGAGGATAAAGGAAGGACGAATGCCCTGCGCTGGGGCGAGACTCAAAGGTCTAGAAGAATTTGCAATTTTATTCAGAAATTAAAGGGTTACATGGGGACTGAAGCCCCGAAAACAGTAAGAGAAAGGTCGGATGACCTGATTGAAAATGGCAAGGAAAGAATTGCGGAAAGACTTTGGAGACTCCGGCGGGGCCGGAGGGGTCAGAAGAAGGAGGGCGCAGTGCCCTGCAAGAGGAAAAGAATCCGGATGGCCCGGAGGAGAGAAAGGAATAAGTGGGCCGCGAGGGGCCAAGAAAGGAGGTGCGCTGCGTGGGGCGCAAGATGGAGAGGTGCCACGTGGGGCACAAGAGGGAGATGTGCCTCGTGGGGCACGGGAAGGAGATGTGCCTCGTGGGGCACGGGAAGGAGATGTGCCACGTGGGGCACGGGATGGAGTTGTACCACGTGGGGCACAGAATGGAGATGTGCCTCGTGGGGCACGAAAGGAGAGTAAAGATTATAAAAAGGGGCGCGAGGCCCGGTGCAAGAAAATGAATCGTAAAAAAGATGATAATAAAATGCCTCCCGTGGAGAGGGAATGTGGAGAACCCACGGAAAGGTGCTAAGGAGCACAAAAGATGATTGAAATGAAAAAAGAGAAGGTGGCGAAGGCCCCTTGGTTTTTTCCTTGTCCAGCTTCGGCGATTCCGCTTGGGAATCGGCAGTTTGACCCTCAGGTATTTCCTCACAAAATATGCCCAACGGACGGATGGTCTTGCTCTTCTCGGAGGGATTGAACGGCTCTCAATAAGTGAATTGTTGACTTCCGTCGGAGTTTCAAATGACGCGGTCCTTGTACCTCTGAAGGAATTTTTTATGCAGGGGGCGGAAGTCTCCTACCTCACTTGGATCTAGGGAGTAGAACCATTCGAGTGCAGGGCCGTCAAGAGATTTTCTAAAAAAATATGCCAAGGTGATTGGGTCTCGTTGCCAACGAGAGGACTCATAGAGAAACTCCTTGACATGAAGGTAAGGATTACCCGTGTCATTGTACAGTCGGTACGTTGGCATCTCCGAAGGATGAATATAAATTTGTAGGAGAGCCGACATGGCGGCGACAGGGTCACCCATGGGGTTGGACAGCTTATTTATTTGGTTCTCCAAATTGTTCAATTTCTGGAGAAGGGCATGTTGGAGTGGAGTGGGTTGCTGATGGGCATATGAGGGAGTACATGGGGGTGGCCGCGAATTAATGGGCCTTCCCAGGGGTGGTCTGTACGGACCGGAACACGGGAGTGCAAATGGCCAGGGGGCCGAGGTGATGAAGAATGTACAGGGGTATGTGACGAAGTCACCGAAATGTACAAAGGCGGGTGCCTAGGAGAAGGAGAGGGAGGAGGAGTCACACCCTCAACTAAAGATTGAATCAACTTGAGTTGTCGAGGGGTAAGTTGATCGATGACGTGCAGGACATTTTGGACAATGGGATCCTGGTGAGGTGAAGGCTCTTGCCGGGTTTTAATTGGAGGCAGATGTGAGGGGACATCAAATTGATTAGTGCGCGGTGTGCGCACATGACCATAGGAAGTGGAAGGTTGTCCCTCATGGTGGTGAAATAGACGGACATGAGATTGAAAGGATAGAAATTTAACACTATCCTCATAGTCCATGTTAAGATTAGCATGATGGTGTGAGTCCATCCTTTTTTAAAATGTAAGCAATCAAACAAGTTGAACAAAGATTAATCAAGCAATATGGTCCAAACAAGTTGTGATGTTTAGCGCTTGTTTTTAGGAGTTTCACGATTAATTAATCGACTGAATGAGTATGTGTCACTCCAGGTGAGATCCTAGTTGGGTAGAGTATGAGCACCTCGATGTGCAACTAGAATCACCTCTCACCACGCAATGGATATCTAAACCTGGGTCAACGGAGGGGTACCGCCAGCTCGGTCCGCCGTGAGGGAATCTACAGGGTACGGAGTCTTATGGGGTTCCGGGAGAAGGTTCGCTAGTCCAAAGGGACGAAATGCCCAATGGAGAGCTTGCCTTCACCGGAAAGGTGTGTGGAGCCTAGGATATGAGGGAAGGAGGTCCCCCGACTGATGCAAAAATGCCATGTATGCAACAATTATAGCAAAAATGGCAAAGGGGGGCGCGTTTCTGTCAGCAGTTTGAATCGCGTCAGGTACAGACGCCGCGACTCAACCTGAATCGCGTCCAGTCACTTGGACGCGGATCTGAAAGCCCTAGAAGGCTGCCAGAGCCGCGCCTGGTCCCTATGGACGGACTGTAAGACAGAAACGCGTCGGCCTTGGCCGCCGCGACACAAACAGAAACGCGTCCGACTAACTGGACGCGTTCTCAAGCACCGAATCGCGTCCCCTGTATCGGACGCGATTCCAAACAGACACCCGAGAACAAAAAAGAAAGCAGTAACAGGGAAGATGTACAGGAAGATAACAGGGAAGATGTACAGGAAATAAAAAATTAATACATACAGAAACGCGTCGGACTTAGCCGCTGCGACAAGAAAACATTGACGCGTCGGCCTTAGCCGCCGCGACACGAACACAATAACGCGTCGGCTTTGGCCGCCGCGATACAAAAGCAGAGACGCGTCGGTCAACCGACCGCGTTCTCGGAATCGCGTCCTCTGTATTGGACGCAATTCCAAAGGCAACCCGAGAACAGCAAAAAAAATAGGAAACGGCAGGAAAGATGTACAGGAAAGAAAGAAAATTAAACACAACATGTTTGCAGGGTATAAAGCAAATATAAAAGAAGAGTGTCGCGTGGGGCACGAAGGAAGGGGGTAATCAAAAGGAAAACGCAAAAAGAGGTCCCATCGCGATCGCCAATCTGTAGGTATAAAGAAGAACGGCCCACAAAGAGGGATGATGAACGGGGGAGATGAAAAACGTGATCGTCAGGTACGCGAAGGTACCGAATGGAGAATGCACGCGCAAAAGGGGTGAAGATGGAAGAAGTGATGCGTGATGCACGAAGGGCACAAAATAAAAGGGTGATCGAGGATGTTACCTTTTGGAGCGAGGTGGAGATTGTGCGGGGATGTGGGTCCTTTCTTCTTCTACGAGCACGGCCGGCCGTGATAGAAGGCGCTTTCCGTTGATGACTACCCTCAAAAAGACAAAGAAAGAAAAAGGGGATTAGCCGAATAATGTGTATACCGAATCCAAAAGAATGAAATGAAATGAATAAAGAATATGGGGAACGACTTACCGTGTAGTGGCTTTTAAACCCCTAAAAATAGATATGTGTGTGTGTGTATTAAAAAAAAGGAGTATAATGGAGCCACGTGGGGCCCGAGGGAGATGATGTAAACAAATAAGAAAAGGGAGAAGGGGGTGCTTCCCCAAATGTTAGTAGGCGCGAAGGCGTTGCCGATTGGATAGACGGAGAGGAGAAAGACGCTCCCGCCTTGCTCCGACCCACGTGGAGAACGATGCCGAGTCCCAACACCGAGGAAGGAGGGCGTAGATCGACGTGGAATGGTAGACGGTCCTCCTTGGCTCGGAGGTCGAGGCGGAAATTCGGCAGGGCTTCGTCGTGTCTGAGGGCCCCCCTCCTACAAATGACCCTCAAGGGTCTATTTATAGGCAACAGATGCTTAAATCGCGTAGAAGAAGAAAGGACCCACATCCCCGCGCAATCTCCCCCACGCTCCAAAGGTACATCCACGATCACCTTTTATTTTGTGCCCTTCTCGCACCACGCATCACTGCTTCCATCTGCACCCCCTTCGCGCGTGCATTCTCCATTCGGTACCCTCGCGTACCTAGCGATCACGTTTTTCATCTCCCTCGTTCATCATCCCTCTTTGTGGCCGTTCTTCTTCGTCCCCCTAAAAAGGGGAACGAAAAATGATACCTACAATAATCTCTCAACTTCTTCAAGTATCGTTCTATAGGATACATCCACCGGTATTGAATAGGACCAGCAATTCTGGCTTCATAAGCCAAATGTGATATCAAATGAATCATGATTGTGAAAAATAATGGCGGAATAATTTGTTCTAACTTGCATAGTGTTACTGCTATATCAACTTCTAACTTAAGCAAATGCTCAGGCCTCAGAACTTTAGAACATATATCTTTAAAGTACATACTTAAATCGATAATTGAGTCAGTCACATCTGCATGAACAATGTTGCGAAGTGCTAAAGGCAACAACACTTGTATATAAACATGAGAGTCGTGACTCTTCAACCCTGTGAGCTTTCCATTTGTAAAGTCCACACACTTCGATAATAGATGAATATCCATCGGGGACTTTAATGTTCCTTAGAAAGTCATAAATCTGTAACCTTTGTGTTTTGTTCAATGTAAAAATCGCTGCAGGTGGTTTTCCTTTTCGATCTGTCAGCACATGCAGTTGCGGACGTATCCTCCAATCTTCTAAGTCCATCCGTGTCTTAACTGTGTCCTTACTGTAACCAGATTCAAGTAGATTTAAAGTACCCAATAGATTGTCGCAAACATTTTTTTCGATATGCATCACATCTAAATTATGACGGAGAAGCAGATTTTGCCAGTACGATAACTCCCTAAAAAAAATACTCTGTTTTTTCCATCCTTTCAGGATGTCAATGTCTTTCTTAAAAGTCTTCCCACATCTTATAATAGGCACCATCTGTTATTGTTGCTCCCACACTTCACGACCATTCAAAATTTTTGGAGCTTTCCTAGCTTCGACTTTGCCATCAAATCTATCATTATATGTGCGTTTCCTCCATCTATGATGTACTGGCAAAAACCGACGGTGCCCGAAATAACAAAATTTCTGACAATTTTTAAGTCTTCTTGAATGTGTACTGTAGTTACATGTCGGACACGTATATGTTCCTTTAGTGCTCCACCCTGACAAATTAGCATATGCAGGGAAGTCATTGAGGGTCCAGAGGAGAGTAACTCGCAGGGTGAAGTTATGTTTTTTTGCTGCATCATATGTTTGCACACCATTATACCATAAATCCTTCAACTCATCTATCAATGGTTGTAAGTATACATCAATGTCATTTTCGGGCTCTCTAGGACCAGGAATGAGTAAAGACATCATGATATAGTTTACTTCATACACATCCACGGCGGTAAGTTGTATACAACTATCACCACAGGCCATGTACTATACCTACTACTCATCTTTGCAAATGGATTAAACCCATCACTTGCCAAACCGAATTTGACATTGCGGGCTTCAACAGTAAAATCTGGATAGACATTGTCAAAATATCCACAGACTGTCCAACTTGGACAATTCAAGACTATATGCTCGATATATGCCATTACTATCAAGAGACAGTAAAAACATATATCGAAACAAAAGTCTTGAACATGCAAAAAAAAAAAAGTCCACTCATTCTCACATCCATATGTTTCATCCAATACTTGCATCCTGCATTAAAATACATTTACACATCCTGCAAAAAATATATTCATGCATCCATACATAATATAAAAGTTGAGCCACTGCCCAGACTCGCTGGATTAAATAAAGATGAGCCACCACCCAAGCTCGCTGGATTAAATAAAGATGAGCCACCACCCAGGCTCGTTAGATCTTACCTCAACAAAAGCCTCAAAAGATGAAAGCAACTAGATCGATCTCCGCATATGTTCCAAACAAAACCTGTCATCATATTTTTAAAAAAATATATTAATAAAAAGATGGATAAACCAACACAATTTATTAAATACATAACACAACATGATAAGAATATCAACAATTACAAGAAAACTAAACAGTAAGATGCAATTTATCAGGCTCCCATTAAGAAGCAAAGAACAAAGGGCCATCAGTAGAGAAGAATTCATCCCTCTCTCCTGTCATCAACACCATATGTTATAGAAGTATAAATAAAATATCTATCAGGTCTCTAACTTGTTCCGTTTTTTATGTCTTCTTCTATGTCCTTCCTCCAGCCCTTTATTGGAATGCCAGAAAAGGTGACTTCTCTTTCTCTATCTTCTCAAAGCATCAACCTTCCTTTGTTGTCTTCAATCACTATTTATGTTCTATATCTTCTCAAAGCATCGACCTGATTATTGTTAGAGATATTATGGACAATACAATGGTAATCTATGCAAACTTTTTATGCAAAGCTTCACAAGAAGGAAACATGAAAATTATATTTTTCATATATTAGACTTTCAATTGGCCAATCTATAATTCTATATAGAAGCAAATTTGGCCAATCTATGATTCCTTGGGGATAAAGAACTGCAATCTTGTGAGGGTGTTGCCGATCGCGCATTGGGGTTGTTTGACGAGATGTTGTGGAGGAGGGTTGATGTGAAGCCCAATGGAGGACCGGACCTATCAGCAGCATTCCTTACTAACATTTTACTTGGCTTTCACATTATGACTTCAACTGTAATCTAATTTCCATTTTGTTTTGACTCAGTTCTTACTTACATATCTTTCAGCCTACAGTTCGAGAATGCTTATACATGTATATGTATGCATGTCTGTACAAACAGTGCTCTTTCTGGGGCTTATTACTTTTCATCATCTTTCTTTTATTACTTTAAGGTTGGTGCTAGTAACAGTGATTCTCTGTGACCCATTAAGAAGAAACATCATATTGTGTCCCAGTACTTTGCATTCAAATCGGCATTATCATTGTCAAAAGTACCGAAGTTTCTTGTTTTTCTGGCGGGATGGATTGGGTGGTTCTTTTCCCATTTCATCTTTCTACGGCATATATATACTCACAGTTTTGTTGGCAAAAGCCAATGCAATGTGCAATTTGTAGCCCAAGTGGGTGATCATCTTGTAATATTTTGTCACGTTTAATTATTTTGCTCTTCTTTCAGTTTTGTGACATAATCTAGAAGAGAGAAAATATACGCAGATGAAATCTTGATTTGAATTGTTCTAGCAAGCATTTTTCAGTAGCTTAAAACAGAAACGCAAGTGCTATCCTCCACTGTATCCATTAGCAAAGCAAGCATTTACATTGTTGATTCTTTTGTAAGGGCCAGATCTTGTTCTCCTGTAGCTGATAAGAATCATCCAGCAATTGACTGCCTTAACCAAAAATCTAACAGTTCAAGAAACTAAAGGAGGCGATCGCAAAGCACGCGCATTGTAGCATTGGCCCTCCAGTGTTGTTGTGGAGCTCAAAGAGCTTCTCGAAGCACCAGGTTCCAAGGACAAGCCGGCCGGAGCCAGTCCGAGATCATACCAACCTCCCCCAACCCCACTGAACCCCCAACCCTCCCCTCCCCCCAGCGACCACCACCCTCCCCTCACCAGCCTACCAATCCACAGAAGAGGAGAGAGAGAGAGAGAGAGAACCTGCGGGCGAGCTTGCGGCGCCGATAGTGGCGGCGTCGCCGGCGGCGGTTGCGGCAGCGGTGGCGTCGGAGCAGCAAATCGCCGGCGGCGGCGAGGGCGTCGAACCAGCAGATCGAGAGGGGAGAGAGAGTCTGGGCGGGGGGGTTTCGCGGAGGAGCCGAGGAGGGGAGAGAGAAGTGGGCAGGGGGGTTTCGCGGGGTGGGTGGGGGGGTTCACGGAGGGTTTCGCCGGGCTGGGGTGGGGGGGGGGGGGGGGGGGGGGGGGTTAGGTTTTCGCGAAGGAGGGGAGAGAGACGCTGGGCAGGGGGGTTTCGCGGGGTGGGTGGGGGTGTTTCACGGAGGGGAGAGAGAGGCTGGACGGGGTATGTAGATTCTCTCCTTTTAATATAACTAGGTCTATATCGTGCGATGCACGAAGAGTTTTTAAATTAAATAATTTTAATATATTAATATATCTAAAATTTATCTACATATTTTTTTAGAGATAATGATAATAAACAAAAGAAGAATACATATATTAGGTAGGGGTGTCAATTGGACCGGATCGGTCCGGAGGTCCGGAAGTCCGGCACGATTTTTCCGGGCCTGGCCTAATTTTTTATTTAATTTTATATTCAGCCCGGCCCGGCTCGGCCCGAAAAAAATCTGGGCCGATTCCGGGCTTGGCCTGGCGGCCCGCCTCCTGCTCCCCTCGGCCTCCCGCGTCCCCGCCCGCCTCAGCCTCCCCGCGCCCCCGCCTCGGCCGCGTCCCCACGCCCCGCCCTCCCCGCGCCCCAGCTCGGCCCCCTCCCCGCCTCGGCCTCCCCGCGCCCCCGCCCGCCTCGGCCTCCCCGCGCCCCCGCCTCGAGCGCCGCTGCCCCAGGTCGGGCCGGACCGGACCTGGGCCGGGCCACAAAAACAGACACGGGGCTGGGCTTTTTTTCTTAAACCGGCCTGGGCCGGGCCTGGGCCGGTTGTCTGGACGCCGGGCTGGACCTGGGCCAGACCAGGTCCGGTCCAGGCCCGGCCATTGACACCCCTAATATTAGGTCTACATAAAAATTTATCTAATCTTTTTTTAGGTAAATAGTCATATCCCACATAAAAATAATGCCACTTTCAACTTTTCAAGATCATATTATTATTTTAATATTATATTTTAAGATGTTACATCCTGTTTCATATATTGGTCAACTCGATGGTCGTCTACGTACATCTCAGAGTTGGATTATAGGAATGTCTGACCATTCCTAATATAACTTTCATAACCCAAAATCGGTCATGCGATGACTGATTGCAAATCGGTCATGGTAGCATCGATTTCCCCACTGGGAAATCTAAAGTAAATTATTTAGAGTTTTTTAAGATTTTAATTTTATATCTAAATGATGTCTAACAATGTAAATTTTAAACACAAATTAATTAAAATATGATGAATTTTATGATGATTTTATTTTATTTTTTAGAAATAAATTTCTATCCATGTGCTGTAATGACCTAATAAAGAAAGGAGGTGAGAGAAAAAAAATTTAGGTGAAAAAAAATATTTTTATGCTGTCTCCTATACTTTCTAAAATTAAGAATTATTAGTATAATATAAATAATATAGATAGTATAGATCGAAAAGGTAAACATAAGAAAGTTCTTTTTAAGTCTCAGATCCTGTTTTTCCTTATATCTTCTTTCATACATATTTGGAAGGTTTTAAAAATGGAGGAAAATTTTGAAAAATGAAGGAACTATCCAGCAATATTTTTATATTTTAATATAAAAAAATTAGATGAAAATAGTTAGGAGTGTTTGGCGTGGCAACATCAAAATTGAAAAATTTATATTAATATAAATTTTATCGAGAATATTTAGGGGGGAATAGGATTTCATTTAGCATATAGAATCTTGCTAAGTAGATTTTTAATATTTTTTGGATCTGGTATAAGATGGATATGCATTCTTTCGGCAATAGGTAACCCTACTATTTTGGTAGGTGTACTTTTGACGTAACTTCAAATTTTTGAAAGTTTTTAAAAAATTTTGACTATGTTATAAGATGACATTCTTACGGCAATAGGTAACTTTACCATGTTTTAGCAGGTACATGGTATTCAGCTTTTCCAAAGTTTTGATAGTTTTAAAAAATTTAAAGAATTCAGCGTTTCTAAATTTTTGAAAGTTTTTAAAAAATTTAAGAACTGTCATGTTGGCAACATACAAATATTGTAATTTTAATTGGGAGGAAAATGTTATGGCAGCTAATGAGCTTCTTATGACGAAAACGTGAGTGTTCTTTATCCCAAAATAAATGGGACAGTTGTAGATTTCAAAAAACAAAGTACAAAAATTTTAAAATATTTTTGAAAGTTTATAAAAAAATTTTTAAGATTTCAGCGTTTTCAAAATTTTGAAATTTTTTACAAATCTTAAGAACCGACAAGATACAAATAGTCATATTTTTAATTGGGAGGAAAATATTTGTAACGTTGGCATTTTTAAAGAAATAGATAACCCTGCCATGTTTTGACGGGTACATGGTATTCAGCGTTTACAATTTTTTAAAAGTTTTAAAATTTATTCCGAACACAGGACGTCACAATTTATTCCGAGAACAATCAAGAAAAGGGAAAGCAAAAGTAAAAAGTGGGAAATCAATAACGTCGAAAAGCTAGCATCCCACTCCTGAAGCAGGACATCGGACGTCACAACTGCAAGGATTCGCGAACACAGGGAAACCCAAAAAGGTGTGTATTATTAAGTCAAAAGTAATTAGAATAATTAATTTTAAATAATAAAATATTCAATTTAAAATCTTTTGCGTTAACCAATTTAGATTCATAAAGAGTTCTAACTCTATACTTGTGCAATGTAGGAAAATTTTTTAACATTATAATTTTTAGGTATTTTAAATATATATTAAAAATAATTTTAAAAAAAAGAAAAAATATATTTTAAAACATCATAAGATGCGAAATATATAAAGTGCTTTAAATTGTAAAATATATTTTAATACATCATAAGATGAGAAAATATTTTATAAAATAATAAATTTTTATGCATTTCAATTGTAACATGTAATCTGACGGCCAAGGATACAATCCAAAGCAATACGGTTACAACGTTCGTTGTAGCGATGAACACGGTTAAAGAACTGTAAGTCAAAAATGATGCCATGAATATCCAAAAAAAAATATAGATGAAATGGCAAATGCAAATAGTGCAAAACAAATTAAAAATAAAAAATCAGCACATCTTAATTAGTAAAAAAGAATACATGAATCAACCATTTTCTACCATCTTGTTTTTTTTTCAGGTGCATCATCAACGGTTCCAGAACCACCGGTTCTTTTTTCAAACAAATAGCATGCAAAAGGGTCCTCCTGTCACAGCGAGGAGGAGAACCAGTTGGCGACTGCCTTTGTCGCGGTCTCTTGGGGAGTCTGGAGCGCTGACGGCGCGGACTGCAGCAGCTTGGAGTGTCGACGACGCGAAGTAAACAACTCCTGCGTGGGCGTGTAAGGATGGCAGCGTGTGTCCAGACAGCCGTGGGCAGGGCGACGACAGCAAAGGCCAGTTTGATAGGAGGGGTACCCCTAGTTAACCAGGGGTATCCTGGTTAAAATCACTTTTTTAGTTTGGGTGAGGTGGGTGGGGGTAACCAGGGGTACCCCTGGTTACCCCTATTTTTTGTGGGTAACTCTACCCTCCTCAAAAGGTGGGGTAGAGGGGGTAGTTTTTTTTTCAAAAATTTTTTAAAAAATTATCATTAAATTGTAAATAAAATTTTATTATATATCTCTTAAAATTATAATTTTTTACATTCTCTTAATAAAGATAAATAGAGTCAAAGTACATAGTTGATTAAAAAAAAGAAAAAGTAACCATGGGTAATTTAACCAACTATTCAAAGTGATTTTCTATAAAAAGGTGGGTTAGTCCACCCATGAGTAATTTACCCATGAGTAAACTAATCTCTTATCAAATTAGCCCCAAGCGTAGGTGCAGTTAGCTGCAGAAGCAAGTGGGAACGGCGATGACAGTGGCAGTGGGCTCAAGCAGCAACAGGCACGAGCGACTGCGGCAACCGTGCAGGTGGCCGCATATGTAGGCATGACCCAGCTCTGACGGAGGTGGCAAAGCAGCACGGCTGGCACAGGAGAGGCTGGCCTGGCAGTGAGGATGCTGGGCCGCGGGTGGTACAGAACGAACCAGCATGGGATTTGAATTCGGATCTCGCTATAAATTTCTCTATAAAAAAGAAACGAAAATGCTGGGAGTGTTCATATACCGTCAACTTGAACCGTGGAACCTCCATGCATGGGAGCTTCTTCTCACTGGCCGACATCCAAAATTCTCCATTCTTCTCCGCGTTCGCCTCTGCCGTCCATGGGGATGCCGCTCCGCCTATGTGTGCATTGTGAAGAGAATTTATTCGCAAGCGAGCTGGACAGAGACTGCCACTGTAGCCGCCGGCCGCACCCGCGGTGTTCACGTAGGCCCCAGTCACGGGTCCACACGGGCATGCAGATCCCTGCTGCGCTGTTGCCCCACATAACAAAACACCCCCCGCCTAGCATGTCGATTTGCAGAGAGCGGCGTCGAGAAGAAGCTGTCATGACCACCGACGGTGAGGAGAAAGAGAGGGAGAGGGCCTTGTTGGAACCCGTGCGATGCCATAGGCCATTCACCTTAGCCTTAAACGTGTAGGTATGGATATGTGTCGGCAATGTACATGCGGAGAGGTCCGAGAGGAGCGGTAGAGAGAGCGTGCGGGGTGGAAGAAAGAGAGAGGAAGAAGAAGAAGAGAGAGAGAAGAAGGCCACCCACGTTTTGGCAGCACAGAAGTAGTAGTTTTGTTAAGTAAATTTCTTAATATTTTTACAGTATAATTTCGCCTGTAATAGATGTGCAAAATAATTCCGCCTGTAATATTATGTTTTGGCAATATAATTTCTGTTTTGGCAGTACGATTGGCAATTTGTTTAGGAAGTACAATTTGTTTTTGGCGATTACGTCTGTAATTTTTGTGCTATTTTTGGTAGTACAGAATTAGTAATTTTACTAAGTAGATTTCTTAACATTTTTTGACAGTATAAAAATAGTCATATTTTTTTGGGGAGGAAAGTGTTATGACAGCTATGTAGGAAAATGTTATGACAGCTATGTAGGGATTTTTAAAAGTTTTTAAAAAAGTTTAAGAACTACCTTGTTTGGCAAGATAAAAACAGGGAAGATGTGACCGGTACTTGGCGTTTCCAAAAATTTTATAGTTTTTAAAAATTTTGAAGTATTGCAATGTTTGGAAGATAGAAATAGTTTTTTTTGTGAGAAAAATTTTATGACAGTTGGTTGAGGATTCAACGTTTTCAAAATTTTAAAGTTTTTAAAAAATTTTAAGAACTACCTGTTGGCAGATAGATAACACGTGGCCACCAAAAGAAAAAAGGAAGGCTACATATCTCAGTTTGGGCGGAAAACAAACAACTCTGGTGCTGCCAAGTGTACTTCTAAATCTGAGTTTTATTATAATAGTATAGATTATATTTATATATTAATGATTATATATTTAATTATATTATATATACAATTAGATTTTATATATCTATTTACATTTGTGTTAATATATTCATCGATGACTATGTCTAAATAAATATATATATTTATGATTTATTGATTTACATTACATATATTAGTAGAGTTAATTATACCTATTTATTTTCTATGTAAATGTATTCATATATATGAATATATATACTTAATTGTATATGTAAATATTTTTATTAAATTATTTAATATTTAATCATATTATACATATTAACCAAATTTCACTATATCTATATATCTCTCTTTATATATAGATATATATTGACACTGATACCTTCCGCTCTCCGAAGACCATAATATAATATATATATTATATATATATATATAATATATATATATTGGCACACTTTTAGTGCACTTTGCACTTTTCTAGTTGGTCAATGTGTTATTGGCACACTGTGCCCACCCAATGAGAAGTACAAAAAATGCATTAAAAGTGCAGCAAAAAAGTGTAACAAGCCTTTCTCATATATATATATATATATATATATATATATATATATATATATATATATATTACATGGGTATATCAATCTTTGTAGATGGCTATAATAAAGTCGTTTATATATATAAAGTGGTCGCCAAGCAACTACCACCTTATAATTTAATGAATGATTTGAAGCCGTCTACAAAGATTATGTATGTACACGACCTCTTCCAGCCATCTACATATGTTAACAAGATGTGTGATTTATTCTAACTTTTATATAATTATTATATTTTAATATATTATATAATGAAAATTAATTAGAAGTCCCTGACTATAATTTTTAAGTCCTTAGTGTAACATGATTTAACGTATACTGTAAAGGAGATAACATTTACTGTAATGAGTTACAACTCTGTCAGGGATTAGAAAATAAGTCAAATATCTATTTGAGACTCCTAATTAATTTGTCCTATTATATATATTCAATCATATTTTACTATATATATTTATTTGTATTAATATATTTATCGATGACTATGTCTAAGTAAATATATATAGTTATGTATAATTATGATATATTGATTTACATTATAGATATATATTGGCAATGATGATTATATCTATATATTGATATACTTATTGACACTGATATCTTGACACTGATATATATATGACACTGATATCTATATATTGGTATACTTACCAAATTTAACTATATCTATATATATCTCTCTATATATAGATATATATTGACACCGATGACTTTCCACGCTCCGAAGTCTCTCTCTATATATAGATATATATTGACACTGATGACTCTCCACGCTCCGAAGACCATATATATATTTGTAGATGATTACATGAGTTATATCAATCTTTATAGATGGCTACAATAAAATCGTCTATATAAAACATGGGTGAAGATCTATTTCTTTGTTATATCAAACATGTAATATGATTAAACTCCATATGCATCACATTTTTATTTATGAATATCTGAGTTCTAATTCTTTCCTAGAATGTTTGCTACAAGATCCTCTTTTTACAACTTTATATACATCTTTTAAGTTATATATTAATTTATAAATATATAACATTTAATATATTTTTGTTATTTTTAGTTGATTATTTCTTATAATTTCTATTCTTTTATGTCATAAGAATAATAATAAAAGATACTTTTTAAAAAAATTGGGTCACCCAAATTAATTATACTTACGATCTTCTTCATCTATACACAAAATATTGATTCAATTATGTTTGACATTTATTGTATTCAAGGGGTGGCTATGATTATAGTTTATATATTTGAATTTTACATATATTTATATATTTAATGCTATGAGTATAGCCATCAATTTAAAAATATTAGCATATATAATGTATAATTTTTATAGTATTCATAATCAACTACATATTAAATAATTATTATTAATCATTTTTATCTTAAAATTATTTTTAATATTTAAAATTTGAATTTTTATTAAATTTTTAAATATTTAATTTAAATTTGATGAGTAATTATATAAAATAATTACATATATATAAATATGTATGTAGACGGCTTAGTATAATTGTCTACATATGTTGGATATGTACGTAGACACCACACATAGTCGTCTACATATCTAATATATGTAGACGGCTAAGAATAGACATCTACATAACTTATGTAGACGCCTTTGTATAGCCGTCTACGTATGGTAGATATGTAGACGACTCATTGTCGCCATCTACATATACGACATATGTAGACGGTTAAGAGTAGACGTCTACATACGTTATGTAGACGCCTATTCTTAGCTGTCTACATATGTTGGATATGTAGATGGCTATGTGTGGGTGTCTACATATCCAACATATGTAGACGGTTATACTAAGCTGTCTACATAAGTTATGTAGACGCTTGTTCATAGCCGTCTACATATGTCGGATATGTAATATACCATACGTAGACGGCTATACGTAACCGTCTACAATACTAATTTTTTGTAGACGGCTACGATTTACAACCGTCTATATATCTTACATTTCTTGTAGTGTGTATGATTTTTAAATAAAATTTATTTATAAATGAAATGAATTAATCCACCCTTGATATCAAACCCACATACGAACAATGACTAAAATCATGTGGAGGTCATAAATCACACATGCAACACTAAAATTGGCCACAAAAATCCATATGAAATATAGTGGACTCAGTAGTATGAGTCCTAAATCCTAGGTTCCACAAGCTTAACACCTCCTAAAGATTTGCGTATAACCTAAGATTGAGAAGACATTGTCTGGAGAGAAATGTTCATGTTCTGCGTGTAGATAATAGATTGTGTTTATGCATAGACGTGAAATAACTATTTCATTTGTTTGGATCAGTTTTTTTTTAGAAAATCACATATATACTCTCGAATTTTTTTGTATTCAATTATATATCTCTAAAATTCAATTAGTAGATTACATACTCTTGAAATAAAAAAAAACATCATATATGTCCTAACCATTTCCTCCCATCATTTAACTCAATCACATTTGAGTTAAGATGAAAAAATAATAATTATCCTCCTTAATTCTTAAAAAAATATATCTTCCTCATTCATCTTCTCTCTCTCTCCTTTGTTGAAGCCGGAGGGGGAGACCCCTCCGACACCTCCTCCCCCTTGCCCGACCCTCTCTGTCTCTCCCCCTCCGACCCTCTTTCTCCCCCCTCCAGCACTCCTCTCTCTCTGTAGTGTATTGACCGTTCGGATCCCCGTTTACTAGTTGTGGTGGCCAGTGTGTGGCCAATGTCATGTGTAGCAGGTGCTTACATAGGTTCCGGATGTGGTGGGCCAGCAGTTGGGCCCAATTCGCTTGTTTGTTCTCTTTCTGTGAACGCGACAGAGGGGGGCGTCGCGTTCTGAACGCGACGGTCCTGGGTGTCGCGTTCATGGAACCGTTACTTTGCGTCGTCGTATGCATGCGCGCCGCGTGTCGCGCGCGGGGCGGGCATGCTGACATCGACAGTGTGAAGGCGACGAGCAGCTACGTCGCGATCAGGTCGCACCGGTAGCCTGCGTCGCGATCTTAACCGAGCTGTGTTTTTAAGTAAGTCTTGGCCGAACAGAGCTTTTGCAAGCTCTGCTCGGCGAGGGAAGGGGGTTTTGTCGTGGTGAGGGGCGATCCGACGTTTTGGAGGTGTTCTTGGCGTGTTCTCGTCGTGAGGACTCTTTGTGGAGCAGGGAAAACGTCGAGTGAATCTCGTTCTTCGCGTATTGTGCGAAGGTAGGGAGATCCCACTTGTTTTGATCCATGAATGGTCTGTGTGGCGTAATTAACTTGTTATTTGCTTTCCAAACATAGATATCATGCTAGGGCACACATTAAAGTATGTAAAATGGATGGAAACACGAGTTTGTAGGGGTTTTGGGGGTGATCCGGAAGAGGGTTTCCGGATTAGGGTTGCGCCTGTGAAGGCGACAGATCCTTCTGTCGCGACCAGGTCGCGACACGTCTACCTATCGCGTTAAGGGTTTTGATCGTGCCATATCGGGCTGTCGCGATCTTAAGGCGACATGATACCTCGTCGCGTTAATATCCGAGGAGTGGTTTTATGTGTGTGCATGCTAGCGTGGCTCGTTTAATTATCGTTAGTTGTATGCATGGCAATGGTAAGCGGTGCATGGGCACCTGTAGCGCTCGAGGAGCGTGTTGTGTATGGTTTGCGTGGTATTCACGTGGTTCACGTAGGGTTTTACATGGTTCGTGCAGTGTGCACGTGGTTTTGTGTGCGTGGCGAGTAGTGTTACGCCTCCCGTAGTTACCTCTTCAGTTGGAGCCCCAGGTTCTATGTGAGCCAGGCACGTGTGAGTGTTTGGAGCTTGTCCTGGTACAGTGGTACCATCGTGGTCTGGTCGTCTTCTTGGACACCTCGCTCTCGTGGAGAGTTGTCGTCCGGTTGAGGGAAAGACGACGATGAGACATCGACTAGAGAGTTTGTGTTTGTCGCTTGCTCGTGGCTGGGGGGTTACGGACACCAGTAGACGTACTGGTCCCCGACTAATCCTAGTTTTCAGTGCCTCACTTTAGAGGGCTCGGGTTAGAGTCTCTAAAGGTGCCAGACATGGTCCTACGGCAGTGTGGTCCGCATGTATGGTGGTTTTTTGGTCTCTACAGTTCTTTGAGTTGGTTTAGTGAAGCGGCAGCTGGACCTTACGTCCATGGCTGCAAGACTGAGAGGTAGACCTGTGTGTTTGTTTGGGTCGGTTGCTGGTGTCGCGAGCCAGGTTACGCAGCCGAGTGTGGCGTTTTCCTACTTAGCTCGTACGCTTATTTGGGTTTTGCCATTTATTTATTTAAAGTTGGTACTGAGGTCGGCAAGCAGTAAGTAGGTTTACAGCTTTAATAACCTGCTTAGATAGTTTTATAAATTGCTAGCGTAGCTTCCTGCTTTAGTTACTTCTATTGTGGGTTTGCTCGATTTCTGAGGGAATTTCCCTACTGAGCCAGTGACTTGCGAGGCTCACCCCCCTACTCCTTTCAGGTGAGGGAGAGCAGGAGGCTTCCCATCCGTCTTCCAGTTTCGAGCCGCACCGTAGCGGGGTAGGGTCTGCGCCACCACCAGCAGTGTAATTCCCTTTCTTTGTACACCTCGGGGTATGTCCCAGGTTTTTGTTGTACTGATTTATGGTTACAGTTGAGGAACTGGCTATGTAAAATCATGTAAATATTTGTGAGATGAAATCTTATATATATTTCAGTTGTTTCCTTTATATTTTTACGGACATGTGTGAATGATATCCCTTGCGAAGCTTCGGCTCGATCGCGGGAGGCGGAGTCATGTCGGACTCGTTATTAGGTTAACGGGTATGGACGACATGGTCCGTCACAGTTGGTATCAGAGCAAAGTCCGTATAAATGTAAAGAAATAGGAAATTTACATAGCCTATTCTCTACTTTAACCCACTGCTGGTAGTTGACCCTGGGTTTTTGTGTTGATTTGTGTTGTGTTGTGTGGTTGGAAATTGTTTGTGCAGTGATCAGAAATGGCTGATCGGAGAGATTGGTGAGGTGGTGGAGAGGATCCGGAGGATTCTACTCAGTGAATGAGAGCGGATATGAGAGAGCTTGACAGATATCCGTGCAAGGATGGATCAGCAAGCACCTACACAGCCAACAGAAGTACCACCATTTGTTGAGGAGGCAGTGCCAGCAGCAACAGTTCTACCACCAGAGGGAGTTGAGGTACCCTTTGTAGCACCCATACCTCCTACAGCACCAGCGACCGGCTATTGCAGAGTAGTCTACGGCCCTCGTAAAAAGGTTTCTGAGGTTGCAGCCACCGACTTACTCAGGAGGTCCCAACCTAGACACAACAGAGCACTGGGTACATGAGATTGAGAGGGTGTTGTCACTATGAGGTGTCCGCCGGAGGACAAAGTTATTCTTGCCATATATCAATTGAGGGGATTTGCTCAGCAGTGGTGGAGATTAAAGATGCAGTCAGTTTTTGCAGGAAGGACAGAGGATAGCATTACATGGGCAGAATTTTTGACAGTTTTCAACGACACATTCTTCCCATTATAGGTTCAACAAGCAAAGAGAGAGCAGTTCAGGACATTGCAGCAAGAGAAGCTATCTGTGCTAGAATATCATATGCGGTTGATGGCACTGAGCAGATATGCTCCTTACGTAGTGACATATAATGCTATGATGGTAGAGTATTTTATCAGAGGTTTGAGGACCGAGTTGCATGATGCAGTAGCTCCACTGATGTGTAGGACAGTAGAGGAGGCAGCGCAGAGAGCGGCTGTGTTGGAAAGGACTTTGCAGACTAGGCAGAGTTAGTCGCAGACAGGAAGTTCAGGCAGCTTTCGACTTCCCCAGCATACACAGAGCATCAGCAAAGGAAAGGCACCCTCAGGAGCATCATCGTCTGGTTTTGCAAAGTGGGGTGGCAAGTTGAAAAGGATATTCAAAGGAGGTGGTTGAGGTGGAGGCAGGCAGCAGGGTTTTCAGCCGAGTTTCCAGCAGGGTCGAGGGTTCAGACCAGCACCAGAGGAGTCTCAGCAGAGTACCGCAGGTCAGCCAACGGCTTTTCCAGATTTTAGGTGTTACACCTGTGGTCAGCCAGGGCATCTAGCTAGGAATTGCCCGTCTCGAGGGTATGGTTATGGTAGAGGGACCCAACAGCAGTAGCAACCATATCAGCCACCAGTAGAAAGAGGCAGAGGAACCCCATACCAGAGAGGAGGTCGAGGCCGAGTGATGGCGATCACCAGGGCACAGGCGGAGGCATCAAATCTTATTGAAGGTATATACCCGCTCTTTGATTTCTCAGCTAGAGTATTAATTGATCCAGGTGCTTCTCACTTATTTATTTCCGAAGATTTCTTGGATAGTATGGTTCATCCTTTAGAAGAGAGGCAGTGTGAGTTGGTTGTTGAGGTTCCTTCCGGTGGTTTGTGCTTACCTCCTGTTATTTAGATGAAGTTCCAATAATGATCCATGGAAACCAGTTGCCAGCAAGGCTATATGCTTTGTTGTTGAAAGAATATAATTTGATTTTGGGAATAGATTGGTTAGAAGCTATGGTGCACTAGTAGATTGTAGAAATAAAATGGTCAGATTCTGTAGACCAGGCGGGGTAGCATTTGAATTTCAAGGTATGCCATTCTATTCTCCTAAGTTTATTATTTCCGCGCTTAGGGCTAGAAGGTTAATTAATGCTGGATGCGTAGCGTATCTTGCTTCTGTGAGCTTGGTTGAGTCCAATAAGTCTGTAGATTCAGTGCCAGTGGTTAGAGAATTTTCAAATGTATTTCCAGAAGATTTACCAGGGTTGGCACCGCACCGAGAGATAGATTTCATTGTTGAATTGCAACCAGGCAGCATGCCGATATCAAAGGCACCGTATAGAATGGCACCAGGGGAATTGAGAGAGTTAAAGAAGCAATTGCAGGAGTTGTTGGAAAAGGGTTTCATCAGACTTAGTCATTCGCTATGGGGGGCACCAGTGTTGTTTGTTAAAAAGAAAGATGGTAGTCTGAAGATGTGTATTGATTATATGCAGTTGAATAAAGTCACCATCAAGAATAAATATCCACTCCCAAGAATAGATGATTTATTTGATCAGCTCCAGTCAGCAAAGGTGTTCTCCAAGATTGATTTAAGATCAGGTTATCATCAGTTGAGGATTAAGGAAGAAGATATTGAAAAGTCAGCTTTCAGGACTAGATATGGGCATTATGAATTTATGGTGATGCCATTTGGATTGACAAATGCGCCAGTGGCTTTTATGAATTTGATGAATAGAATATTTCACCCGTATCTAGACCAGTTCAGTGTTGTTTTTATTGATGATATTCTGATATATTCAGCGTCAGAGGAAGAGCATGCAGCTCATTTAAGGTTCACATTGCAGGCATTGAGGGAGCACCAGTTGTATGCCAAATTCAGTAAGTGTGAATTTTGGCTGAAAGAGATTCAGTTTTTGGGGCATGTCATATCAGGAGAAGGAGTTGTAGTGGATCCAGCAAAAGTGAAAGCAGTATTGAAATGGGAGGAGCTGAGAACAGTGTCAGAAATTAGAAGTTTTCTGGGTCTTGCAGGGTATTATAGAAGGTTTATTCAAGATTTTTCCAAAATAGCAGCCCCAATGATTAAGTTGACGAGGAAGGGAGTGCCTTTTATATGGTCTTCTGAGTGCAAGCGCGATTTTACTGAATTGAAAAAGAGGCTTACCATGGCACCAATATTGGAGATTCCATCAGGCGGTGGTGGTTTCATGTTATATACAGATGCGTCCAGGAGAGGACTAGGGGCAGTACTGATGCAGCATGGTAAAGTGGTCGCATATGCTTCTAGGCAGTTAAAGAAACATGAAGAGAATTATCCGACTCATGATTTAGAACTGGCAGCAGTTGTATTTGCTTTGAAGATTTGATGACATTGTTTATATGGAGAAAGATTTGAAATATTTATTGATCACAGAGTTTAAAATATATTTTTTTTCTCAGAAAGATTTGAATTTAAGGCAGCGTAGATGGATGGAGTATTTGAAAGATTATGATTTCAGTTTGGGGTACCATCCAAGCAAAGCAAATGTGGTAGCGGATGCCTTGAGTAGGAAAGCTGTTATGAATCAACTTATGATCAGAGAATGGAAATTATATGAAGATGTGGCAGAAAGTTCATTGTATGTGCCGAACAGTCAACGAAGAGCAATTCTAGCAAGCAGTACAGTAGAACCTTCTCTTTACTGGCAGATAATTGAAGCTCAGAAGACAGATGATAGCTTGGCAGATATTGTAATAATGGATGAGGTGACACTGGATAATGATAGTATAGTGAGATTGAAAGGCCGATTGTATGTGCCAGCTGATGCAGAGATTAGACAGAAAGTGCTAGAAGAAGCCCACAGATCAAGATATACTATTCATCCTGGCAGTACAAAAATGTATCAAGATATGAAAATGCATTTCTAGTGGCCGAATATGAAAAGAGAATTACAGAATTTATAGCAAGGTGCGCTATTTGTCAACAAGTAAAAGCAGAACATCAGAGGCCAGGAGGGCTATTGCAGCCATTGCTCATTTCGCAATGGAAGTGGGATGATATAGCTATGGATTTCATAGTTGGTTTGCCCAGATCAGTAGGTCATAATGGCATTTGGGTCTTTGTCGACAGATTGACTAAAGTTTGTAGATTGTTGCCAGTCAGTATGTCATGGACAGTGGACATACTAGCCAAATTATATATTGAAAGAATTGTACCATTGCATGGAATTCCAGTCACCATTGTTTCAGATCGGGATCCTAGGTTTACATCAGGTTTTTGGAGGAGTTTACAGAGGGTGATTGGTACTGAGTTGAGATATAGTTCAGCATATCATCCATAAACAGATGGACATACGGAGAGGACCATCCAAACAATAGAAGACATGTTAAGAGCTTGTTGCTTAGTTTGGGGTGGTATTTGGGAGCGTCAGGTCATTTGACATTGAATTTGCATACAATAACAGTTATCAAGCAAGCATCAGAATGGCACCTTATGAGGCATTATATGGCAGACCATGTAGGACACCACTTAATTGGCATGAAGTAGGAGAGAGACAGGTTATGGGTCCAGAATTGGTCAAGCAGTGTGCAGAAACAGTTAAATTCATCAAGGAAAAGCTTCAGACAGCACAGAGTCATCAGAAAAGTTATGCGGACACCAGACGCAGGCCTTTGCAGATTGAAGTTGGAGATTATGTTTTTTTTAAAGTTTCTCCTACTAAAGGCATACTTAGATTCAGCAAGCGAGGCAAGTTGAGTCCAAGATATGTTGGGCCATTTTCGATAAAAGAAAAACTGGGTGAGACAGCTTACAAGTTAGATCTGCCAGCAGACTTTACAGATGCCCATGATGTATTTCATGTTTCTATGCTCAGGAAATATATTAAAGATCCGTCTCAGGTGGTTAGCTATCAGAGGGATGACTTGAAGCCAGACATGACCATGCCAGAATATCCAGTACAGATTATAGGTCGCAGAACCCAAAGACTCAGAAATAAAGATATTGATTTAGTGAAAGTCAGATGGGAAAACAGGTAGGGCGGTGAGGATACTTGGGAATTAGCAGAGAAAATGATGAAGACGTATTCATACTTGTTTGAGTAAGCTTTTAATTTTTTTTAGGTGATAGTACCATGTTTGATTTAATTAAAAAAAAATGGTGTTGGATTCCGATTTAAATTTCGAGGATGAAATTTCTTTTAGGTGATAGTAATGTAGTGTATTGACCGTTTGGATCCCTGTTTACTAGTTGTGGTGGCCAGTGTGTGGCCAATGTCGTGTGTAGAAGGTGTTTACATAGGTTCCGGGGCGTCGTGGGCCGGTAGGTTGGGCCCAATTTGCCTGTTTGTTCTCTGTCTGTGAACGCGACAGAGGGGGGCGTCGCGTTCTGAACGCGACGGTCCTGGGTGTCGCGTTTATGGAACCGTTGCTTTGCGTCGTCATCTGCATGCGCGCCGTGTGTCGCGCGCGGGGCGGGCATGCTAATGTCGGCAGTGTGAAGGCGACGGGCAGCTACGTCGCGTCAGGTCGCGCCGGTAGCCTGCGTCGTGATCTTAACGGAGTTGTGTTTGTAAGTAAGTCTTGGCCGAACTGAGCTTTTGCAAGCTCTGCTCAGCGAGGGAAGGGGGATTTTGCCGTGATGAGGGGCGATCCGACGTTTTGGAGGTGTTCTTGGCGTGTTCTCGCCGGGAGGACGCTTTGTGGAGCGGGGGAAATGTCGAGTGGATTTCGTTCTTCACGTATTGTGCGAAGGTAAGGAGATCCCATGTGTTTTGATCCATGAATGGTGTGTGTGGTGTAATTAACGTGTTATTTGCTTTCCAAACAATAGATATCATGCTAGGGCACACATTAAAGCATGTAAAATGGATGGAAACACGAGTTTGTAGGGGTTTGGGGGTGATCCGAAAGAGGGTTTTCGGATTAGGGTTGCACCTGTGAAGGCGACAGACCCTTCCATCGCGACCAGGTCGCAACACGTCTACTTGTCGCGTTAAGGGTTTTGATCGCGCCATATCGGGCTGTCGCAATCTTAAGGCGACATGATACCCTGTCGCGTTAACACCGAGGAGTGGTTTTATGTGTGTGCATGCTAGCGTGGCTTGTTTAATTATCGTTAATTGTATGCATGGCAATGGTGAGTGGTGCATGGGCACCTATAGTGCTCGAGGAGCGTGTTGTGTGTGTTTGTGTGGTATTCACGCGGTTCACGTAGGGTTTTACGTGGTTCGTGTGGTGTGCACGTGGTTTTGTGTGCGTGGCGAGTAGTGTTACGCCTCCCATGGTTATCTCTTCAGTTGGGAGCCACAGGTTCTGTGTGAGCCAGGCATGTGTGTAGGGGTGTTCACTATTCGGTTCAAACCGAAAAACCAAACCGAACCGATCAATTTGGTTCGGTTTGAAGGTGAAAAAAATTTGGTTTGGTTTCAAACCAAACCGAAATTGTAAATTCGGTTTGGTTCAGTTTATAGATCTTGTAAACCGAACCAAACCGATAAAACCGAATTATAATAATATAATTTTAATTTATACATATGTATCAAGTATTCAGATTTGTTTAATATATACGCATTGTGTAGAGTAATATGGTCATCAAATTTTCACTTATCAATAGTATTTCCTCATTATATAGGTTGATGGTTAATTGAGTCAACATGTGCATATGTAATTAAAGTCTTACCTCCAAAAGAAATAGTAGGTTAAAGTCTTCTTTGTGAAAGACCCACTTATTTTCGGGTTAAACCAAACCAAACCGAATTATATCGGTTCAGTTTGGTTTGGTTTGAAAAAATTACAGTTTGGTTTGGTTCGGGTTGGCTCTGGTGATGGTTTGGTTTGGTTTTTAAAAAATCCTCTCTAAACCAAACCAAACCAAACCATGAACACCCCTACATGTGTGAGTGTTTGGGGCTTGTCCCGGTACAATGGTACCATCGTGGTTTGGTCGTCTTCCTGAACACCCTCGCTCTCGTGGAGAGTTGTCGTCCGGCTGAGGGAAAGACGACGGTGGGACAACGACTAGAGAGTTTGTGTTTGTCGCTTGTAGCGCGCTCGTGGCTGGGGGGTTACGGACACCAGTAGACGTACTGGGCCCCGGCTAGTCCTTGTTTCCAGTGCCTCACTTTAGAGGGCTCGGATGAGAGTCTCTAAAGGTGCCAAGCATGGTCCTGCGGCAGTGTGGTCCGCAGGTGTGGTAGTTTTGTTGGTCTCCACAGTTCTTTGAGTTGGTTTAGTGGAGCGGCAGCTGGACCTTACGTCCGTGGCTGCGAGACTGAGAGGTAGACCTGTGTGTTTATCCGGGTCAGTTGCTGGTGTCGTGAGCCAGGCTACGTGGCCCGAGTGTGGCGTTTTCCTACTTAGCTCGTACGCTTGTTTGAGCTTTGCCGTTGATTTATTAAAGTTGGTACTAAGGTCGGCAAGCGGTAAGTAGGTTTACAGCTTTAATAACCTGCTTAAATAGTTTTATAAATTGCTAGCGTAGCTTTTTGCTTTAGTTACTTATGTTGTGAGTTTGCTCGGTTTCTGAGGGAATTTCCCTACCGAGTCAGTGACTTGCGAGGCTCACCCCCTACTCCTTTTAGGTGAGGGAGAGCAGGAGACTTCCCATCCGTCTTCCAGTTCCGAGCCGCACCGTAGCGGGGTAGGGTCTGCGCCACCACCAGCAGTGTAATTTCCTTTCTTTGTACACCTCGGGGTATGCCCCAGGTTTTTGTTGTACTGGTTTATGGTTACAGTTGGGAAACTGGCTATGTAAAATCATGTAAATATTTCTGAGATGAAATCTTATATATATTTCAGTTGTTTCCTTTATATTTTTATGGACATGTGTGAATGATATCCCTTGCGAAACTTCGGCTCGATCGTGGGAGGCGGAGTCATGTCGGACTCATTATTAAGTTAACGGGTATAGACGACATGATCCGTCACACTCTCTATCTACACCAACTTCTCCAACGTCGAGGATGTTCGGCCATGTTTGACACCGCTGAGCAGATCTTCGGTGGCCCCACCCACCTCCTGGTCATATGCGCTGACGTACTCGACCCCAAGTATCCACCATTGGTGGCCCCCACTGAGGAGACTGGGACAAGGGCTTTGAAATCAATGTCAGGGGAGACTTCCTTTCCTACCGCGAGGCCGCCAACTGCCTACTCCCGGCAACGTTCGAGGACCTACAGGAGTCGCTGGGGGAGCTGAGCAATTTGGAGGTGAATGAGGTGTTCGGCGACGATGATTGCTCTGGGGAGGCTGGGCGAGCTTGGGGACATCGCGTCGGCGGTGGGGTTCCTTGCCATCGACACCTCCAAGTGGGTCAACGAGCAAGTCATCTGTGCCGATGGCGGCTATGTATGAGGCCTCTTTGTATGTGTGTGAGTCTACGGGCCCGCGTCGAAGGAAGATCTGTTGACTCTACGGCCCTCCCCCACCTGAGTGGTCCACCTCCCTTCCCCACCCAGCCCTCTCTCTCTATTTTTCACAGGCAAGGTGGCTGAGCCCCATGCATCGAACTCCTGGCCCGAGTCATTGTTAGCATCTGTGTTGCCATCGTCACCGGCACTACCTGTCATCTTCACCAAAGAAGAGCCATGTCGGAGCCACCAGTTGAGTTTTCGGGGTCACCGGAGCCGAGCAAGATGACCAAAAAAGAGATATATCATAGGGACATCTCTTCTCCCCTCTCTCTCTCTCTCTCTCCTCTCTCTCTCTCTCTCTCTCTCTCTTCTTTCTCAATTTTTTTTTAATCTTTTCACCTTTGTTTTGACGGTTCCATTCATCTCAAGATGAAATATTCTTCAGATTCTATCAACAAATCAACCACAAAGATATACTTTTTTTAGATTTCAAAGTTATATAATTTAATAGTTGAATTTTAGAAGTATATAACTGAATATAAAAAAAATCAGAGATAAATATGTAATCCCCCCCTTTTTAAAAAAAATTGTTTGGACCAGTTAAAGGTTATCGGTGTCATCACCTTTAATAGGCAAACATAGGCATCGTGGAAAAGGATTTTGGATGTATTAAACTTGTCTAGTGTAGTGAGAGAGAACACCCACGATGGTACTCTTGCACGCAAATACCAGTCACTCTCTTTTATATTATTATTTAGTATTTTAAAAAATAGGGAAAATTAATATCCGGTCCAAATTAATAAAATATATTAATTTCCAGTCCAAAGACCAGAAAAATTAATGTTAGATCCTTTGACTGTTAAGTTTGTAATTTTACATCCAATAACTTTACGCCGCTAGTGAAGTTTTCTAAAACCCGAAAATACCCTTAGATCCTCGTTACTCACGGTCTTATGGATGCATCGAATATCCCCTCCGCCAACCTGTTCGAGGGCGAGGACGCCGTGCTGCTTAAGGGCGATGCCGCGTGCACCTGTGTGAGGGCGATCAGGTGACGCCGCACGCACCTATGCGACACCTGCTCGAGGCGACGACGCCGCGTGCACCTGTGCGACATCTGCTCGAGGCGCGATGCGAGGGCGACCGGACGACGCCGCGCGCACAGGACACCTGCTCGAGGCGACGACGCCGCGCGCACCTGTGCGACATTTGCTCGAGGTGTGGTGCGAGGGCGACCGGACGACGCCGCACGCATAGGACACCTGCTCGAGGCGACGCCGCCGCGCACACCTGTGCGACATCTACTTGAGGCGAAGTGCGAGGGCGACCAGACGACGCCGCGTGCACAGGACACCTGCTCGAGGCGACGACGCCGCACGCACCTGTGCGAGGGCGACCGGGTGACGGCGCTGCTCAAGGGCGATGCCGCGCTGGTCGAGGGCGACATTTGGGGAACACCTGTGCATCTGGGTACATTTGCGGTACATTTGGGGTTTTTACTGTTCATACAGGATATTGGGGGTTCTTGCTTGGGGAATTTTGGTGTTCATACTATGTCGGTGGTTGTTGCTTATACATTGGGTTTTTGTTGTCCATACATGTGGAAAAGCCATCCTTTATGAGCCATCCATTAGTTTCCCTCTATAGACAGTGCCAAAACCACCTTGCCCTATAAGGATGTGCAGCAGAACAATAAGGAAGACAGTGCCAAAACCACAGTGCAACAATAAGGATGTGCATCAGAACAATGAAAGAGAAGTTCTCCAGTGCTTCAGTATTCAACTGTGTTCAACATTGTTCATGGCATAAGTGCATATAAGTTTGCCTTGCAAACTGAAGTTGGAAACTTTCTGAGGCTAGTTTTTTTCTGCTAAGATCACGTATTAGCACTAAGCATTAGCAGCAGCATGGTTGGTTGTCATCAATCCTTATATGGAGTATGGACTTGACCTTCTAACAGTCTTCTGAAACAAATGTGACTGGTGTCTAACCCCATTTTTTATGTCATAAACTTGAATATTTATATCATATACAATTTTTTTTGTTCATCTTATATATATTAGGGGTTTTGTATGTTCATACTGTTCATGTTGTACTAATATAACAATATGTTGTTCATGACGTTCATGTAGCACCCTTGATTTTTTAAAATCCAAATAAAATAAAATTTTTATTTAAATAAATGAGATGAACCAATTTAATTAGAATAAAAGGGAAATAAATAGAAACAAAGGGAATTAAAGCAATACCCATTAAGCTAAATTATTAATGGGTTACTCTAATAACCCAAACCCAATGAAATGGGCCCAAATAAGGTTAGCCCATCATGGAATGAGAGGTAAATAGGTGAAATTCGTACTTAATTAATTAAATAAATAGGAAATGGTTAAGATAAATGTTAAATAACTTATATATATATCTTAAATAAGAGTCCTTACACCACCCTAACCCTTAGGCCACGAAATTAGCTCTCTCCCTAGCCATATTAGGTGGATAAATAAGAGAAAGTGGGAGATAAAGAAGGAAATTTAGAGTTTAATGGAAAGGAGGACTCTTATAATGACTAGGACTCCTATAGATGACCTTATACATAAAAAAACTCATCTTTAGCAACCCATTTTCGTGGCTAGAGCTCTGGAGAAAGAGGAGAAGGGCTGGAGACAAAGGAGCAAGGAGGAGGAGGCTAGAACAAGAAGGGTTTTCAGATTTTTCGTCATCTAAGCTAGGGTTTTCTTGGACTCGACAAAAGGTAGGCAATCTCTCAAACAAAATCGTGAAATAATTACCCTAGGTAGCCTTCATGTACCTCTTCAAAAGCCCTATGGCTTCGTAGTATTTCGTTCATCCATTTGGGCGAATTAAATTCGTGAAATCCTGCTGTCACCATGAACCCTAATCTCATGTTTTCTCTAATTCCCGATGTGTACATGCTCTCATGCCATGATAAAATTTTCAGATAATACATCATACTAGCTTTCAAACGCCCCTGGTCTTGCTTGATTTCGATCTCCCATTAGGGAGAATTAAATCTTTGAATATCTGTCAGATCTGTGCACACAACTCTCCTTGTTTCCTTTTTAACCTCGTGCACACTTGATATCATTCCATGATAAAATTATCATAAATACTAATACATGTTAGATTTCAAACGCCACTGGTTTCATAATTTTTCATTAAGTGTACATCTCTAATTAATTCGTTGAACTCTGACTGCGCCTGTTTAGGTCACCGAAAAGTAACCTAATCAATGCATGTCTAAACCTTGTCTATTTTCAAATTAATCACGCATGTTGATATATGTACATGTCTACTTTCGTTTAAAATTAGTTTCGTACTTTTTGGATCACCGTTCTATTATATGTAATTTAGAACGTCCCTATATCACAGGGGACTCGCCCTGGGAAAAAGGGAAAAAGGGCAAACCACCTGTTATCGCGACGGCACTATCCGCCGCGATAACAGTGGGGTCGCGTCAGCTGATGGCGTCGCGTCAAGAACGCGACAGCATAAGCTGCCGCGATTCACACCGGTCTGAGCCAGGCCGGCCAGGACCCCGTGTCGCGTCCGACCGCCCTGTCGCGACTTGAATCGCGACGGGTAGGTCCGTCGCGTTTCAGAGATTTCAGCCAGAACTATTAAATTGTGTACATACCTGCTGTTTTGGCTATTTAACCTTAATTAGCCATGATTAACCATGTTATAATTAATTTGCCTTGTTAAATTAATAAAAATGACATTTGCACGACTTGTCATATCCTCAAGATTTCTTTACATTGCACACACATAACATTGTAAATTGCCATTTGACCCTGATAAATTATGCAATAATGTATTCGATAAAATTATCGAAATAAATGACTAAATTACCCTATTATTTAAATACAATTGTTTTCTATTTTTACTCGTGCATTTTATCTACCGTTACCGTTTTCCCTCGGCCTTCGATCACTCGAGGCACGACGGACCCGTTTTACACACTTTCCTTGACTTGGACCACCTCTCCACCGGGAATACTCTCGATTGGACCAGGGACTCCTTGTCAAGACCTCCGTAAGTCTTCTTGGCTTTGGCGCACGTCCTTAGTCAACGAGCTGGTTGTACCTCAAAACCCGTTACACTTTAGGGATCAGTATGATCCATACCTTAGTATATTCCTTCTCGTCTTGAGTTCAAACCGGACCACCTGACCCGTGTACACGGCACGGCTAAGGGGCGGTTGTGACTTCTACCAGACTGCCGGCACCCGACTTGGTGCTGTGCAACCGTTACTATCGTGTTTATCGTCGTTTTACGATTGTACCCCTCTCATCTACAGTCTCTTTACTCTCATCTGTTCACGTTCTCTCTACACTCTCATCTATCTCGTCTAGTACTCTCTTATCTCTTCTTGGTACTCTATTGGCCATTCGTGTGATTGTCTAAGATAAAAGAAATGACTAATGCCAGCGCAATAGGGCCCGATCAGGTCCTGGGAGGAGCGCCCGAAAAGTGCCAGTGCCCATGGGAGTTAAAATGATCATAGGATGTGTTACGGCATGCATCCAGCGCCAGTTTACTATCTAGATTAATCTATGACAATCAAAGTGCTATCTCTACAAGTGCAAGCGTGATCGTTACTAGTGCACCGTTGTGCAATTTACATGTTATATCATTACATGGCCACTCTATTATCGTTCTCGTTGAACTATTTTCCCTGTGCCAGTTGCAATTGTTCTCTCGTTATCGTGACATGCTCTACATGACTCTACTCTCTAGTTATCTGCCATTATTAAACATTAACTATTTAAAGCATGTTGTGTTCATGAGATATTAAGTCCTACTGGGCGTTATTCGCTCATCCTGCGTATTTATTTAATGTGTTCAGGTGAGTCGGATGGAGACGACCACACATACGAGGACAGGACTGAGGGAGATGATCAAGAGTGACCATTCAGCCACCAGTGCTATCTAGTAGTAGTTAGTGAGTCAGTTAGTCATAATGTAATAGTTTGATTTTTGAATAAAGTACTATGGGCCCTAGTTCTGGCTCTGATACGTTGATGTAATGATGACTGGTGGATTATTAATGAAATTAGAGTTTATTTGGTATTATTCCATTGTGCAATGGTTTGCATTTATTTCTCGCTCTATACTATTTAATAACTGTAATCCCGCTCCGATATTCCGCGTCGGGGCGTTACAATTTTGTGGTATCAGAGACTAGGTTATTCTTAAGTATAGGATGATCTAGGTTTGACTTGACTTGACTTAGAGTCTAATTCCATACCTATGAGAGATGGGTAGAACCATGGGTAATGAGATAAAATAAACTCACACTCGCACGAACTTAGTGCAAACCCAACGACTTATATTTTAAATTCTCTTTTGAAGGAACTTAACATCAATGGTAGCGGAGCGTGCTCAACTCCGTGATATGCAACACACTATCCAACAGCTTACCCAAGCTTTACTTCAGGCTGCCGGAGCCAACAACAACAATAACAACAACCGAGCAGCTGGTGATTTACATAGAAATTTCCGCAACCTGAATCCGCCTCGATTCAGTGGTACCACAGACCCTGATGAGGCCGAGAACTGGCTCAAGGAGATTGAGCGCATCTTCCGTGTCATGCAATGCGTGGATGGAGATAAGCTTTTACTTGCCACATTCCAGCTTGAAAGGGACACCGTGCGTGGTGGGAGTCCATTGAGGCCACACGGGAAGATGCTCAGTTTACGTGGAATGAGTTTAAGGAGCAATTCAACTCCAAATATTTTTCAGAAAGAGTTCAAGAAAGGAAAGCCGCCGAGTTCGCCGCTCTGAAACAGAGAAACCTAACAGTTGCTGAATACGAAGCACAGTTCTCCGATTGGCTCGCTACGCCAATCATCTGGTTAGTACCCAGAGGATGAAGGCAAAGAGATTCCTCAACGGGCTTAGACCAGCATATATTACACAGCTAGCACCATTTGATATTCAGACCTACCCAGAGATGGTCAAGAGAGCACAATGCCTGGAAGATGCGACTGAACTCACTGAGCGCATCAAGGGTAGAATGTTCAGGAAAGAGCAAACTTTTGGAGCATCGAGCAAGCCTACTAACGGCAAGAAAAGGCCGTTAAGTATTACTGACGAGCCAAGCCAGGAGCGGAAGCCCAAAATCCCCACCACTACTGCTCCGAACAACAAACCAAGATGCAAGCATTGTGACAATCTTGGTCATACGACAGAGAATGCTGGAGGAAGGCAGGTGCTTGCTTTCGCTGTGGAAGTCGTGATCACCGCATACAAGAATGCCCGTTACTGAAAGAAAATGAGAAACGTCCTGCGGGACCAAAGAAGCCAGGCAGACTTCAAGCCCTGCAAGAGGTAGAGACCACCGAGGAAGGTAGCGTGTGGAAGGTACACTACCAGTCTTTTCTCATTCAGCATTTGTTTTGTTCGATACTGGCGCAACGCATTCGTTCATATCACAAGCATTTGCTGATACCCTAAATGAGAAACCTGCATCTATGACATTTGAATTATCTGTCGCAACACCACTAGGAGAAAAGGCTCAATTAAATAAATATTTTCCATTAGCTGATGTTAAGGTTGGTGAACTTAACCTTAGAGCTGACTTGATCTGTATGCCCATGGAGGGCTATGATGTCATTTTGGGAGCCGATTGGCTATCCACGTATGGGGCTATCGTGGATTGTAGAAGAGGGAAAATTTCTTTTAATGAATTCCCTAAGCTAATCTTCATAGGACGTAGGCACAAGCAACACTTGTCCCTCGTCTCTGCTATAAAGGCACATAACATGATAAGAAAGGGTTGTGTGGCATTTCTCACCGCAATTGTAGTTGAGAAGAAAGCAACTAAGATATCAGACATCCACATAGTGCAAGAATATCCAGACGTGTTTCCCGATGAGCTGCCAGGCATTCCACCCGAGAGAGATGTAAATTTCTCAATTGATCTTGTACCTGGAGCTGCACCGGTTTCTCGGCAACCCTACAGGATGTCCCCGCTGAATTAAAGGAATTGAAAAAGCAACTGATGGAACTTCTAGAAAAGGGTTTTATTAGGCCAAGTACTTCTCTTGGGGAGCACCCGTGTTGTTCGTCAAGAAGAAGGACGGATCTATGAGGTTATGCATCGATTACAGGCAGTTGAACAATCTCACTATCAAGAACAAGTACCCTCTGCCGCGTGTCGATGAACTATTTGATCAGATATCAGGAGCTAAATATTTTTCTAAGATTGACCTTAGATCAGGATATCATCAGATGAGGATTCAAGATGCAGATATTTATAAGACAACTTTCAGGAGCAGGTACGGTCATTATGAATTTGTAGTCATGCCTTTTGGACTAACCAATGCTCCTGCAGCTTTTATGAAATTAATGAACAACATCTACGGCCCTACCTCGACAAGTTCGTCGTGGTATTCATTGATGATATTCTCATATACTCCAAGACCAAAGAAGAGCACGAGGAGCATCTGAGGATCGCTCTGCAAATCTTGCGGGACAACCAACTCTACGCCAAATTGAGCAAGTGTGAATTCTGGCTCGAGGAGGTGTCGTTCCTAGGCATGTCATTTCCAAGGATGGTATCGCTGTCGAACCTTCCAAGGTAGAAGCTGTGCTGAACTGGGAAAGGCCGACCAATGTCACCGAGATCAGAAGCTTTCTTGGACTGGCTGGATATTACAGACGGTTCATAAAAGACTTCTCCAAGATAGCTGTACCTCTTACGCGTCTTACGCGGAAGGAAAACCCATATGTCTGGAGCAAGGAGTGCGAGAAGAGCTTTCAGACACTCAAGCAATTGTTGACATCTGCACCTGTCCTCGCATTACCAGTAGAAGGCGCGGGATTCTCAGTCTACACTGATGCATCTGGAATCGGTCTAGGCTGCGTATTAATGCAGAATGAGAAAGTGATAGCCTATTCATCAAGGCAATTGAAGCAACATGAGGTTAACTATCCTGTCCATGACTTAGAGCTAGCTGCTGTGGTATTTGCACTCAAGATCTGGAGGCATTACCTATACGGGGAACAATTCATTGTTTACTCCGACCACAAGAGTTTGAAGTACTTATTTTCTCAGAAGGAGCTCAACATGCGACAACGAAGATGGCTGGAGTACTTGAAGGATTTTGATTTCAATATTCAATACCATCCAGGTAAAGGTAATGCAGTAGCTGATGCACTTAGCAGAAAGCCAGTAGCTTCGATATCTTGTCTAGTCATGGGCGAGATGCAATTGTTAGAGCAATTCACCAGTCTAGATCTGAATATGAAAAGAGAAGTGATAAGATGTTAGTGTCTAACCTTAAGGCTCAACCCGACATCTTTGTCAAGATCAGAGAGCAACAGGCTAATGATCCGTTTCTAATCAGAGTAAGGGAGACCATAGCTGACAAGCCAGACTTCTCCATCGCTGAAGATGGAAGAATATTATTCCAAGCCAGGACATGTGTGCCTGACAATGAAGAGCTGAAAAGGAAACTGATGGACGAAGCCCACAAGACCAAGTACACAATACATCCAGGTGCAACCAAGATGTACCAAGACATGAAGAGGTCATTTTGGTGGCCAAACATGAAGCGTGAGGTGGCTGAGCATGCCGCGCACTGCCTCACTTGTCAACAGGTAAAAGCAGAACACCGTCGTCCTGCGGGTGTACTTAGGCCCCTAGATATACCTGAATGGAAGTGGGAAAGCATCGGTATGGATTTCATCATGGGTTTACCCCGAACTCGTGGTGGACTTGATACTATCTGGGTCATAGTGGACCGATTGACCAAGTCCGCACATTTTCTAGCAATTAAAAGCACTTGGAGTGTTGATGTGCTTGCAGCGTTATATGTAAAAGAGATAGTCAGACTACATGGAGTTCCAGTATCCATTGTCTCAGATCGTGACCCTAGGTTCACTTCTAGATTATGGAAGGGACTCCAAACTGCCTTAGGCACTAAACTCAATTTTAGTACTGCTTTCCACCCACAAACGGATGGACAGACAGAAAGGACCAACCAGATAGTGGAGGACATGCTACGTGCCTGCACTATAGATTTTGAAGGTTATTGGAATGAACAACTATCACTAATAGAATTCGCCTACAACAACAGTTATCAGGCCAGCATTAAGATGGCACCATTCGAAGCTCTGTATGGCAGAAGCTGTAGATCGCCAGTGTGCTGGAATGAAGTAGGTGAGCAGCAATGGCTGGGACCAGACATGGTACAAAATACTAGCAGAGACATACAAATTATCAGAGACAGAATTAAGGTAGCTCAGTCCAGGCAGAAGAGCTATGCTGATAAAAGAAGAAGGGACTTAGAATTTCAGACTGGGAACCATGTGATGCTCAAAGTATCCCCGACCCGAGGATTTCAACGGTTTGGGATGAAAGGCAAGCTAAGACCAAGATTCATAGGTCCATTTGAGGTATTAGATAGTTGGCGAGGTGGCGTACCGACTAGCACTACCTCCCCAGTTCTCTACAGTACACAATGTATTCCATGTGTCAATGCTAAGGAAATACGTGTATGATCCATCTCACGTAATTAGCTATGATGATATCACTTTGAACAAAGATATGACCTATGAAGAAAGGCCAGTGAAGATTCTGGACAAGAAGATGCAACAGCTTCGGAATCGAGCCATACCCGTGGTGAAGATATTATGGAGAAATCACGAAGTTGAAGAGGCCACGTGGGAGCCTGAAGCTACAATGCGCCGGAATTATCCGGAATTATTCAGTAAGTCATACTTCCTCTTACGATTATATGAATTTGGGGACCAAATTCTTTTTAAGAGGGGGAGGATGTAGCACCCTTGATTTTTAAAATCCAAATAAAATAAAAATTTTATTTAAATAAATGAGATGAACCAATTTAATTAGAATAAAAGGGAAATAAATAGAAACAAAGGGAATTAAAGCAATACCCATTAAGCTAAATTATTAATGGGTTACTCTAATAACCCAAACCCAATGAAATGGGCCCAAATAAGGTTAGCCCATCATGGAATGAGAGGTAAATAGGTGAAATTCGTACTTAATTAATTAAATAAATAGGAAAGGGTTAAGATAAATGCTAAATAACTATTATATATCTTAAATAAGAGTCCTTACACCACCCTAACCCTTGGGCCACGAAATTAGCTCTCTCCCTAACCATATTAGGTGGATAAATAAGAGAAAGTAGGGAGACAGAAGGAAATTTAGAGTTTAATGGAAAGATGACTCTTATAATGACCAGGACTCCTATAGATGGCCTTATACATAAAAAAATCATCTTTAACAACCCATTTTCGTGGCTAGAGCTCTGGAGAAAGAGGAGAAGGGCTGGAGACAAAGGAGCAAGGAGGAGGAGGCTAGAACAAGAAGGTTTTCAGATTTTTCGTCATCTAAGCTAGGGTTTTCTTGGACTCGACAAAAGGTAGGCAATCTCTCAAACAAAATCGTGAAATAATTACCCTAGGTAGCCTTCATGTACCTCTTCAAAAGCCCTATGGATTTGTGGTATTTCGTTCCCATTTGGGCGAATTAAATTTGTGAAATCCTGCTGTCACCATGAACCCTAATCTCATGTTTTCTCTAATTCCCGATGTGTACATGCTCTCATGCCATGATAAAATTTTCAGATATACTACATCATACTAGCTTTCAAACGCCCCTAGTCTTGCTTGATTTCGATCTCCCATTAGGGAGAATTAAATCTTTGAATATCTGTCAGATCTGTGCACGCAACTCTCCTTGTTTCCTTTTTAACCTCGTGCACACTTGACATCATTCCATGATAAAATTATCATAAATACTAATACATGTTAGCTTTCAAACGCCACTGGTTTCATAATTTTTCATCAAGTGTACATCTCTAATTAATTCGTTGAACTCTGACTGCGCCTGTTTAGGTTACCGAAAAGTAACCTACTCAATGCATGTCTAAACCTTGTCTATTTTCAAAGTAATCGTGCATGTTGATAGATGTACATGTCTACTTTCGTTTAAACTAGTTTCGTACTTTTTGGATCACCGTGCTATTTTATATGTAAGTTAGAACGTCCCTATATCACAGGGGACTCGCCCTGGGAAAAAGGGAAAAAGGGCAAACCCACCTGTTATCGCGACGGCACGATCCGCCGCGATAACAGTGGGGTCGCATCAGCCGATGGCGTCGCGTCAAGAACGCGACAGCATAAGCTGCCGCGATTCACACCGGTCTGAGCCAGGCCGGCCAGGACCCCGTGTCGCGTCCGACCGCCCTGTCGCGACTTGAATCGCGACGGGTAGGTCCGTCGCGTTTCAGAGATTTCAGCCAGAACTATTAAATTGTGTACATGCCCTGCTGTTTTGGCTATTTAACCTTAATTAGCCATGATTAAACCATGTTATAATTAATTTGCCTTGTTAAATTAATAAAAATGACATTTGCACGACTTGTCATATCCTCAAGATTTCTTTACATTGCACACACATAACATTGTAAATTGCCATTGACCCTGATAAATTATGCAATAATGTATTCGATAAAATTATCGAAATAAATGACTAAATTACCCTATTTATTAAATACAATTGTTTTCTATTTTTACTCGTGCATTTTATCTACCGTTACCGTTTTCCCTCGGCCTTCGATCACTCGAGGCACGACGGACCCGTTTCTACACACTTTCCCTTGACTTGGACCACCTCTCCACCGGGAATACTCTCGATTGGACCAGGGACTCCTTGTCAAGACCTCCGTAAGTCTTCTTGGCTTTGGCGCACGTCCTTAGTCAACGAGCTGGTTGTACCTCAAAACCCGTTACACTTTAGGGATCAGTATGATCCATACCTTAGTATATTCCTTCTCGTCTTGAGTTCAAACGGACCACCTGACCCGTGTACACGGCACGGCTAAGGGGCGGTTGTGACTTCTACCAGACTCCCGGCACCCGACTTGGTGCTGTGCAACCGTTACTATCGTGTTTATCGTCGTTTTACGATTGTACCCCTCTCATCTACAGTCTCTTTACTCTCATCTGTTCATGTTCTCTCTACACTCTCATCTATCTCGTCTAGTACTCTCTTATCTCTTCTTGGTACTCTATTGGCCATTCGTGTGATTGTCTAAGATAAAAGAAATGACTAATGCCAGCGCAATAGGGCCCGATCAGGTCCTGGGAGGAGCGCCCGAAAAGTGCCAGTGCCCATGGGAGTTAAAATGATCATAGGATGTGTTACGGCATGCATCCAGCGCCAGTTTACTATCTAGATTAATCTATGACAATCAAAGTGCTATCTCTACAAGTGCAAGCGTGATCGTTACTAGTGCACCGTTGTGCAATTTACATGTTATATCATTACATGGCCACTCTATTATCGTTCTCGTTGAACTATTTTCCCTGTGCCAGTTGAAATTGTTCTCTCGTTATCGTGACATGCTCTACATGACTCTACTCTCTAGTTATCCTGCCATTAAAACATTAACTATTTAAAGCATGTTTGTGTTCATGAGATATTAAGTCCTACTGGGCGTTATTCGCTCATCCTGCGTATTTATTTAATGTGTTCAGGTGAGTCGGATGGAGACGACCACACATACGAGGACAGGACTGAGGGAGATGATCAAGAGTGACCATTCAGCCACCAGTGCTATCTAGTAGTAGTTAGTGAGTCAGTTAGTCATAATGTAATAGTTTGATTTTTGAATAAAGTACTATGGGCCCTAGTTCTGGCTCTGATACGTTGATGTAATGATGACTGGTGGATTATTAATGAAATTAGAGTTTATTTGGTATTATTCCATTGTGCAATGGTTTGCATTTATTTCTCGCTCTATACTATTAATAACTGTAATCCCACTCCGATATTCCGCGTCGGGGCGTTACAGTTCATGTTATCTTAGTGTTTGAATCTTATATTGTTACAGTTGAAATGGATCGGATACCGGACATATTTAATTACAAAGATGAGGCTTATGTAATTCATTTACATAGAGGCATGACGTTGGATGATATTGTTAGTGATGTCTGTAAAAGATGGACTCTTAGTGCTGAAAAGTGGAGCTGAAATGTATAATACCTGAACAATGTAATTCAAAAATGACAATGACAAGTGGAGAAGATGTTGATAGGATGATTGACATGCATGCTATGCTCAATTCAAGGATAATGAATGTGGAAGTGCACGTTCCAAGTTCTCAAGATGTACTAAGTATCAGGTAAACTTATGTATGTATGATATTCTTTTCTTCGTTTAATTGGCTATTTATTATCGTTGTCACTAGTTAGTTATTTCCATGCAGACCCTCTAGTGCATTATCATCTGGGAGCATAATGTATTGGCTTCAGAAGTGAATTCATCTCAGGATGGAAGTAAGAGATCTGAGCTATGGTATGAGATAATACACTCAATTGGCCAGACCTTAATAGTGTTGAGCATGTTCGCAGTGAATTGACAAAGTTTGCTATTGCAAGGGGGTTTGACTATATTTTTGTGAAGAATGACTTAACACGTGTCACAGTGAAATGTAAGGTTGCAAAATGTAATTGGTACTTCCATGCTATTAGAGTTGGTGGAGGACCTCACTTTCAAATCAAACAATTGGATAATGTTCATACATGTGGTGGGGGATTGAGTACACAAAGACACCTAGAGCATCAAAGAAATGGGTTGGTTCTATCATTCAAGAAAAAATTGCAGATAGCCCTTATATCGGCCTAAAGATATCAAGAAAGACATATTTAGGGATTATGGAGTTGATGTGCCCTATTATCAAGCATGGTGGGGAAAAGAGTATGCATATAGAGAGCTTCTTGGAGATGAGAGATGTTCTTTTGATTCTTTACGTTGGTATAAAGATGCAATTGAATGTTCCAATCCTAATAGTATTGTGGATCTTGAAGTGTCAAATGAAGGTCCCTTAAGCGTTCTTTGTGTGTTTTTATGCATGCAAGATCGGCTTTGAAAATGGATGTAGACCTCTTTTATTTCTAGATGACACTTTTTTGAAGGACAAGTACAAATGTGTTTTCCTTGCCGCCACTGCTCTTAATGGAGAGAATGAGTTATTTCCTCTTGCTTATGGTGTATGTGATGTTGAAAATGAAAGCAATTGGGAGTGGTTTCTTTACTGTCTGAGAAGGGCAGTGTCTCCTACTCGTAGGATTACTTTCATTTCTGATAGATGCAAAGGATTACTACAGGCTATTCCAGAAATTTTTCTGAGTCTTATAATGCATTGCTTGAGACATTTGAAAGCGAATTTCTCAAAACATGTTGCTGGAAAATGTCATGGTAAGACAACACAAAAGTTACTTTCATTATTTGATCAAGCAACATACGCATATAGGGCAGAAGAACATGAAGTAGCCAAGCGAACAATGAGTGCAATCTTTCCTGAGGCTGAAAAATGGGTTAGGGAGACAAATCCTAACTTCTGGGTAAATGCTTATTTTGAAGGTGAGAGGTATGGTAATATGTATTCTAATGCTGCAGAATCGTTTAATGCTTGGATTCTTAAAGCTAGAAATTTTCCTATAATACATATAGTTGATAGAATTCGTATGCAAATCATGGATCTGTCATATCGAAGAAGGGATATTTCTGCAAAGTGGGAGATAAAGTTGTGTCCCTCAATTGATGAAAGGTTGAGGAAATTGATGGAAACTTCCAGAGGTGTTCATGTGATATGTTCTAATGGGATTGTGTTTGAGGTCATGAGTCGGCCTTCATGTGTTGTGATCTTCAAGAGGGCACTTGTTCTTGTAGGGGATGGAAAGTTCTAAGATTTCCTAGTAAACATGTGTGTGCAGTCATCCACAAGATAGGAGGGAATGTGGAAGATTATTGCTCATTGTATTTCACTTGTGACATATATCGGAAATGTTATGAGGAGACCATTCAACCTATATCAGACATTGATAAACCACAAGTGGATTTTAATGATGTTCAAATCCGACCCCCTCTCACTAAGAGCCGACCTGGAAGACGAAAGAAGAATAGAATACCTTCACAACAATCATTGGAGTTTGATAAGATGGTATATACATGTTCTAGATGCAAACAACCAGATCACAATCGAAAATCTTGCTCCAATCCAATAGTCGAGTAGGTATGGGACATGTTTACTACATTTATTATTATTAATGTATCTTTGGTAAATATGCTTATTCTAATTTAACATATTTGATTTTAACTTCATTGTTCATGTGAGTTGTAGTGGAATGGCAAGTCATGCTCCTATCCCACCTATGCGGTGTCCGTCTAGACATGGTTATTGTGCAATAAGAATAAGTCAAACTGAGAGAAATCCATGGAGACATTATTATAGATGCAAGGTATTCACTTACACTCAATTACGAGTTTTAGAATATTTTATGTACTTTCATTTTAATACTACTTCTATTTTCATCTACAGCATGGTGGTTGTGAATTCTTCATGTGGTGTGATCATCTAACTCATTTTGTGGAATGTGAATCATCTTCTAATTGTTGTTGTGAGAAAGAAGCTAAAATCACAACTCTTGAATGTCGGGTTGTAGAGCTAGAGGAAGAACTTAAACAGTGCCAAAGTCTTCTAAAGAAAGCGAGGATGATTGCCAAGGTCTTATCGGAGGCTTTCTCTTTCTTAAAATTTTGTTGCTGAAGATGAGAGTGATGGTGGATCTTAAGTTTAGGAGGCAAATGTAATAGATGTTAATCTAATGTTTGGAACATGTATTTTATTCGAAGTTTGAACTTTTCATTGGACAAGATGGTGGATCTTAAACTTCTGTTGCTTATTTTGAAGTATGTAACATTTTTAAACATTTTCCCTTCAGCATGTTCTTCTAGCTGCTTATTTTGAGTTCTTGCTATTTTGATCGTGATAGCTCTTTGTGTGAGATATGATATCTGCATAGGAACTTAACTACTGTCTGGCAGTTCAAGTAATCCTGAACCAGAACAAAGATAATCATGAATCCAGTACCATTATCGCTGGCTAATTCTCTCATTTTGACATGACCATGTGTAGTTTAATATGTGGTATAGGATGGCAGAGAGAAGAACAAGAGACGAGACGGGAAGACAGAAGGAGATAGTGACAACAACAAACCAAGATGAAAAGGAAGGTGAAGAACACGGAGAACAAACACAATAAATAAGGCAAATGAAACCAATAGGCTGTCTCCAGCAATACGTGTTCTGCAATTGACATGTTTCATTACAAAGTCGGAAAGCAGAAACAAAAAGATCTTCTCGAGCTCTATGTAATTTGATGTTTCAGAGATAAACACCAGAAATTTCCAGACTGAACATTCTGTGACAAAATGCAGCTACATGTGTCTCAGTTGGAAACAAAAGGCTTAACTAGAAGCATCATGATATTTTCATTATAATTGAGATTTGAGAAACTGATACTGGCATGGAAGCATGCATTTTTCAGATGACAAAACATTATACAGGTACATAAAGGAACCATGGGCTAGCCCTTGGAGTATGCATTTTTCAGATGACAAAACATTATACAGGTTCATAACTTTTCTTTCTAAAATTTCATATCAATCTCCCTAATTTTCCTCCATGTGAACTATACAAAACACTGGGTTTGCTCTTCCATACTTATGCGCAGATAGAAGACCTAAAAATTGGACTAAGAAGTAAACGTTCTGGACCGGAAATGCCAATATAGGACTAAAAATTAAAAGGAGTGGCAAGCCATGTAATATCCATCCACTAAGGAGGGTATTTCTGATACACAATCAATAGACTGTTACCACCTTTGACGGTTTCCATCCATTTTGGATTGAAAATTAATTTTGAGACAACAAGGATCGGACATTAAATTTTATAACTGTCTGGACTAAAAATTAACCAACCTACTCTAAAATGGACCGGGAATCAATTCCGAAAATATTATTATAAAATGATTTATCAAATATACCTTATTTGAAATATTATCAAAATATTTTCTAAATATTTTTAAATTACAGTTATACTCCTATAATTCTCTGCCGTTAGAAAAAGTGAACATTTTGAAAATTAGTATATGTCATGAAAATAGTTAAACAATCTAAAATACCCTCTAAAATCACTTGGGAAGATTAGGGAGTCTGTTTTCCACCTCCCACCAATCTAACCAAAGAGATCTACCCCTCATCAATCACGGCCAACACACCTCAGGATTGAACAGTGAGCACCATCTTCATCCTGATACGGTCGTCGTCAGCCGACAAATTGGGTCGACGAGATCAAGGATCGGCCATACCGACGATCCAACAATTAAGTTGTCGGAAGTCGTCGGCACAGGTTAGTCCATCACTGCGAAGAACTAACTCAAATAAGCACTAAGTCCGGGCGTCCCCAGCCGGCGCCAGGTCACGCTTACCCTAGGTACAGACGAGCCCCGTAAATCACGACCCCCAGCTGGCCCATACCCGCTTTAGGCAAGCGGCTGTCAAGGCAGGACTCTCCCTGTCCAGCTGGCGAGGGTTCCCTGATTAGCGCCCCTGCCTCACGGAGGCTCGTCCGCCACCTTCCTTGTCTGTCCAAAGGACCAGGCCCTTATAAAAAGGATAGAGACCCACGAGGAAAAGGTAGGCTATTCGTAGCACAAAAACTCTCTCTCTCTCTCTCTCTTAACGACTTTCTAACTTGATCGTCGGAGTGTCCGACCACCGAGGAGTCTCGGTGGTTCTTTGCAGGTTGAACTCACTCCTCTGACGACTGCGCGGCGCGACCAATCCCTCGGGGCCCACCCTGCTTGGCTCCGGCCGACGATCCTTGCTGATTTTCTCGGCAACATTTGGCGCCGTCTGTGGGAAGCGATACAAAAAGCTGTTCCTCATGGCACCCAAGGGAAAGGTCGCAGTTCGCCCGTCGGAGGAAGAAGTCGCCCTTACTAGCATTGTTGAAGGGGCAGCAGCTGGAGGAGCCTCGGGCGCGGGGGAGCAGGATTCGACGACCTCGTCGCGGCTCGATCGGGTCGAGCAGACACTGATGCACCTTCAGCAGATCCTTATGAGGATGGAGCAGAATCAACAAGCTCACCCTCCTCGAGGCGAGGGCTCGACTCGCCAAGTAGAACAAACCCAAGGTAATCAGGGTGATACGGAAGCTCTCCACCAGCAACAAGCGCCTCCGGCGGTATCGGCAAGTCACGCCGAAGCGCAACCGACGATAGTTGGGACTCCCGCGCCGGCAATTAACCACGCCGACAACGCTCCTCCCGTGACGCCGGTAGCCGCAGCCGGAAATATGGCTAGGGCCGACCTAGCCGACCACTTTACGGCGGAGTCCACCGCTATCACCATCGGCGAGTCCCCGCTCGATCCTCGGTGGAAGAGCGATCTGCGGGAGATGAATCGGAAAATAGAAGCCCTACAGCTCGGCACTCGCGCCCCATCCGTGGCGACGCTTCTCTCCTCCTCGCCTTTCACAGAAGAAATCACATCGGCTTCGGTCCCACCGAAGTTCCAGTTGCCAAAGTTCCGACGCTACAACGGAACAACCAACCCAGTCCACCACCTCGATCATTTTCAGGGCCAGGTGGAAATGATGAATGTGACTGACGCTCTGAAATGCAGGGCCTTCATGTCCACTCTTGATGATGCAGCACTACAATGGTTCAAGGCGTTGCCGGCGCGATCGGTCTCCCGCTTCTCGGACCTGGCCCAAAGGTTCCTCGACCACTTCTACAACACGGTGCAGCACTCATTGTGCACCGACGACCTGTGGCTGGTATCTCAAAAAGAAAACGAGATGTTTCGAGACTATGCGAAACGCTTTCAGATCGAGGTGATGAAAGTGGTGGACCTAGACTTGAGAACGGCGGTCAACATTCTGACCAGGGTGTGCACGGACGGAGCATTTGTGGCGTCGATCGCCAAGAAACCACCGGTAAGCCTCTCCGACCTCCTCTCTCGGATGCAGAAATACGTCCGCCTGGAATCAACCCTGGGAGCCGCTGGGCGACTGAAGCGGCCGCTGGAGAGGGGAAGCACGAGCTCGGAGGCTAGCGAAAAGAGGCCAAGGAGGGAGGAAGCGCGCGGAGACAGGCGCCGAGACTCAGAGAACCGACGAATGGCTGACCGACGACCCGACGAGTATCGTCGCGTAAGGGATCTCCCCCGGTTCGGGAGGCCACCTTCAGAAATCCTCCCCGTCATCAAAAAGCTACCAGAGTTCAGGCGACCGGAACCCATCACAAGGCCTCCATCGGGACGAGGGGCCGAGCTATACTGTGAGTACCATAAAGGTTTCGGTCACCTAACAGACCAGTGCAGGAGCCTGAAGATGGAGATATCGGAGATGTTGCGCCGAGGGATAATCGGTAAAGACGTCGTCGACGGCAAACCGAAAGACCGCGATCAAGACGAGGATCGCGAGCGCGAGGGGAAAGGCGCCGTCCTGGTCCTCGCCGGCGGATCTGCGGGTGGTGGCGACAGCAGCAGGAAGAGGAAGGCGTACGCTTCAGCCGTCGTCCTCGGGATTCACCAGCCCAATCTGGAGCCGATCACCTTTTCTGCCGACGACGCAATTGGGCTAAACTTTCCTCACGACGACGCGCTAGTCATTCATGCCGACATCGACGGATACACCGTGCATCGCATCCTCATCGACAACGGAGCAGCGCCCGATGTCCTCTTCTACGACTGCTTCCTGAAGATGACGAACCTGAGCACGGAGCTCAAACCGGTCGCCACACCTCTTGTTGGGTTCAGCGGAACTCCAGTCACCGCCGAGGGGTCCATCCGGCTCAAAGTAACACTGGGAGCCAGTCCTCGGCAAGTAACGGTTGAGGTCGACTTCTTGATTGTGAAAGTAAAGTCGGCCTACAACGCGATCTTTGGGCGCGGTCTGCTCGGGAAGCTCGGAGGGGTCCCGTCAACATACCACCAGAAGCTGAAATTTCCAACTCCAAGCGGGGTAGGCGAAGTTGTCGGGAGTCAGGCCGAGGCGCGCCTATGTTATGTTAACTCTATTAAAGCTAAAGAACCAACTATTCCTGAGTACGTACCTGCTGTGAATGACGCCCCAAAACACGAGCCAGTAGAACTAACTAAGCAAATAAAAATCGAAAGCGGACTTCTAATCATCGGGACCGAACTCAAAGAGTTGGAGGCTGACCTCACCACATTCCTCGGTCAGAGTGGCAACGTTTTCGCTTGGTCTGACGACGATCTTCCAGGAATAGACCCGAGCATTATCCAGCACCACTTGAACGTGGACCCCAAGGCCCGACCTATCCGGCAAAAGAAGAGGCCCCTGTCAGCCGAACGACAGGAAGTGGTTGAAAACCAGTTGACAAAATATTTGCATGCAGGAACCGTTAGGAATTCATTCTATCCAACCTGGGTCGCCAACGTCGTCCTAGTACGAAAGGCAAATGGCAAATGGCGAATGTGTGTGGACTTCACCAACCTAAACAAAGCCTGCCCAAAAGACAGCTTCCCCCTGCCGCGGATCGACCAGCTGGTCGACTCAACTGCCGGGCACGAGCTCTTAAGCTTCCTCGACGCATATTCAGGCTATCACCAAATAAGAATGGCCCCAGAAGACGAAGAAAAGACATCTTTCACCACGGAGAGAGGTTTGTATTGCTTTACCCGTATGCCGTTCGGATTGAAGAATGCAGGAGCAACATACCAAAGATTGGTCAACAAGATGTTCGAGAAGCAGATTGGCAAGACCATGGAGATATACATCGATGACATGCTGGTAAAAAGCCGACAAGCCGAGGACCACGTCAAAGACCTAGCCGAAGCTTTCGAAGTACTGAAGCTCTACGGGATGAAACTGAACCCGAGAGAAGTGTGTCTTCGGTGTCCGAGCGGGGAATTCCTAGGGTATCTCGTCTCACAACGAGGCATTGACGTCAAACCCGACAAAGTCCAAGCCATCCTCGACATGACGGCTCCGAGGACAATCAAAGAGGTACAAAGACTTAATGGCAGGATAACTGCTCTTAGTAGGTTCATGTCCAGGTCGGCGGAACGTTGCCGGCCTTTCTTCGAGATACTGCGGAAGGGTCGCTTCGAATGGACCGAGGAATGCCAAGGGGCCTTCGACGAACTGAAGGAACACCTAGCGAACGTCCCGACGTTAAGCAAGCCATGCGACAACGAAGAACTGCTGTTGTACCTATCTGCGACTGACTATTCCATCAGCTCGGTGCTCGTCCGAGAAGAAGATCGAGTCCACCTCCCGGTGTACTATACGAGTAAGGCGCTACGAGGAGCCGAACAGCGCTACACCAACCTGGAGAAGCTCGGTTACGCTCTCATCATGGCAGCCCGACGACTACGCCCGTACTTTCAAGCACACAAGATCGTTGTCCTAACCGACGCTCCGCTCCGACCAATTTTCGAGCGACCCGAGTCCTCGGGGAGGTTGGCGAAGTGGGCCGTCGAGCTCGGCGAATTCGATATCGAGTTCAGGCCCCGGGTCGCCATCAAAGCCCAGGCCCTCGCGGATTTTATTTCCGAAGGCACCGCCCGGGCAGCGATGGACGAGAACCCAACGAGAGTTGGAAAATTTTCGTCGACGGTGCCTCAAATTCCAATGGAGGCGGCGCAGGCGTCGTAATGCGCTCTCCCGAGGGCCTCGACTTAAGGTACGCAGTTCGTTTCGGTTTCGAAGCATCTAACAATGTGGCAGAGTATGAAGCGGTGGTGTCGGGGCTGATGAAATGGCAAAAACCCTTGGAGCAAAGAGGATACGCATTCACAGCGACTCCCAACTGGTCGTCGGCCAAGTGTCCCACACGTTCGAAGCGAAGGAGGCGAAGCTCGCCTTGTACAAAGCCGAGGTGCTAAGGATGATGGCAGAATTCGACTCAGCGGAGCTCATAAAGATACCGAGGTCCGAGAATGAACAAGCCGACGAGTTATCGAAGATAGCTTCATCGGCACTAGAGGCGCCCCCATCACTGCTGATAGAAGAGCTGACGATTTCAACCATAGCGGCCAGAGATATGATGATCGTCGACGTAGGGACGACGTGGATGACCCCATTAATAATTTCCTCAGGGACAACGTGGTGCCAGAGGACAAAGACGAGGTCGAGAAGACAAGGAGACGATCGGCCAGGTTCTTCATCCTCGGCAACAATTTATATCGAAAGGGATTTAGCTATCCATACCTCCTGTGTGTAGATCCCACTGAAGCCGAAAAAATCGTCGACGAAATACACGAAGGTACGTGCGGTTCCCATGCAGGCCCCAGATCCTTGGTGAGGAGAATAACACGACAAGGGTATTGGTGGCCGACGATGCTTAAAGACGCCGAAAAGTATGTCAGAAGTTGCCGACAATGCCAACTATTCGGCAGAATCGACCGACGACCCCCGTCAGAGCTCGCCAGCATAAACTCCCCGTGGCCATTCGCGCAATGGGGAATGGACATCCTTGGGCCATTCCCCCAGCCACTGGCCAAAGAAGGTTCATTATCGTCGGAGTGGACTATTTCACTAAATGGGTCGAAGCCGAGCCCCTGGCCAAAATCACTGACACCAACTCTTGGAGCTTCGTATGGAAGAACATCATCTGCAGGTTCGGCCTACCCGAACGATCATCACCGACAACGGGAAACAATTCGACAACATCAAATTCCGTAGGAATTGCGACGCACTCGGGATCGAGCATAGGTTCTCCTCAGTGGCTCACCCCCAATCCAATGGGATGGCCGAGGTCACCAACCGGACGATCTTGGACGGGCTGAAGAAGAGAATAACAAGCCACAAGGGAGCTTGGGCCGACCAGCTTCTACACGTGCTTTGGGCATACCGGACGACCCCAAGGGAGGCAACTCGTGAGTCGCCTTTCGCGTTGGCCTTCGGGATGGAGGCCGTATCGCCTGTAGAAATGCTCGTCCCTTCATTGAGAGTTCTCGGATTCGACGAAGAAAGTAACAACCGATCCCTACGCGCCGAGCTCGACCTCATAGACGAGAGGCGGGGGAGGGCCTCTACGAGGATGGAGGTTTATCAAAGAAGAATCAAGAAAAGCTTCGACCAAAAAGTCAAGCCACGGCGCTTCGGCGTGGGAAGCCTCGTCCTGAGAAAACTCGCCGTCTCCGAACCAAAGTCAGCTGTCGGAAAGTTATCGCCGAATTGGGAAGGACCTTACAAAGTCATCGATGATCTCGGACAAGGTGCGTATCGCCTATCATACCTCGACGGGACGACCTTGCCGAGGACATGGAATGCCGAACATTTACGACAATATTTCCCATAATGAGGTCGCTTCGGCACTCTAAGCGAGGTCGCTTCGACAACGACGAGGTCGTTTCGGCACTCAACGTAAGCCCGAGGTCCCTTCGGCACACCCTAAACGTAAGCCCGAGGTCGTTTCGGCACTCAACGTAAGCCGAGGTCTCTTCGGCACACTCAACGTAAGCCCGAGGTCTCTTCGGCACACTCAACGTAAGCCCGAGGTCTCTTCGGCACACTCTGAACGCAAGCCCGGTCCCTTCGGCACACTCTAAACGCAAGCCCGAGGCCTCTTCGGCACACTAAACGTAAGCCCGAGGTCCCTTCGGCACTCTCTAAACGTAAGCCCGAGGTTTTTTTGGCACTCTATAAACGTGAGCCGGAGGCCTCTTCGGCACTCAAGTACGAGGTCGCCTCGGCACTCTTACAATGCGAGGTCGCTTAGGCACTCGCTAACGTGGTCGATTAGGCCCCCTCACCGACGAGGCAATTCTGAGCACACATGTCGACAAGTTCATTTATACAACGCAATGGAATAGACAGTCGTCGGCTAGAAACTAAAAACCGTGTATTCTCAGTGACGAGGATTACAGAGTACATAAAGGAAGGCGACTATTCCTCATTCAAAACAGCCTCAGCTGCCTGGTCGAGGGAACGATCAATAGCCGACTCCATGGCCTCGTCCACGACAGCGGCGAACTCCTTGCCTCCCCCCTCGGTGACCTGGTTGTCGCCGTCGTCGTCTTCAGCAAGAGTAGCTCCCGACAAATCGAGGTCGGGATACAACCCCTTAACCTTGGCAAGGCAGTCGTCGTATCCACCCTGGAAGAGGTCGGCGATCTCATCCTGAAGCTCGTCGGATTTGCGGTACTCCTCAATCGCCTTCTCCCTCTCCTCAGCAACGAGACGTGAAAAGTTGTTCTTCGTCTCCTCGTGGGCCGCAATCTCGTCGTATTGCGCCTTCTTCACAGCTTCAAGGGCCGCCTGGAGGGCGCCCTCCCTCTTCTTTGCCTCCTCCTCCAGGCGGAGACTACGGGCCTTCTCGGCGGCCACAAGCTCCTCGGCCTCGGCGATACGCTTGTCGCAGGCCAGCCTCTTCACCTCAGCTCGGTGCACGAAGGCGTCGAAGGCGGCCAGCTGGCTCAGCATACCATGATAAAATTCATGTACGAGCCGACGTGCGGGGCGGCCAAGCGTCTCAGCCTTAACCTCGGGTGGCAAGGCTTGTCGGCCCCACTCGACGGGGTCCAAGGAATAACGAGCCTGAGGCGGAACTGAAGCGTCGGGCGCCGTACCCGACGACGCTGGAGCTGGGCGCTTCTTCGGTCTTTCTTCGGTCGACGGGACGGCTCCCGAGCTCTGACCAGGCATCGGCGCCGTTGGTGGCACGGCCTCGGCATCGCGGTGTCGCTTCTCGGCGCGGGAAGCCATCTTCTTCCCCCTTGATTGGGCTCGGCTCTTGGCCTGATCCGCGAGCGACGGCCCCTTTCGCGAGGAGGGGGCAGAGCCAACCTTGTCGGCCATAGCTGCAAACGCCCGACCGTTAGCTAAGGAAGCCGAGGATGGAGTAAAAAAACGACGACGAGGCTGGCAACCTTGTGTGCCCTCTTCGATCAGCTGGAATAACTCGTCCGAGATATCGATCAGGTTGGGGGGCTCCACCTCCTTCAAACACTTAAGGTCGTATAGCTCGGACGAAGTCAGCCTCGGCGATCCAAAAGCTTTGCTCCGGACGTCAACGGCCGACCACTTGGTTGGGAACGGCCAACCCGAGGAACTATAAACAAAAACAAAGTTCCTCTTCCAGCCGTGAAGCGAGGAAGGGAGTCTCCCGAGAATATGCCGACCATTCCTCGCCGCGAAGTAGAACCAGTCTCCGAACGGCTTGATAGAGAACAGGTACAGGAAAAGGCGCGAGGTCGGAGGGACCCCCGCCGAATAGCACAAGGAGAGAAAGCCGACGATTACTCGCCAGGCGTTCGGAGCCAACTGGGAAGGAGCCACCCCGAGCTCCAAGAGAAGAAAGATGACGAAGGGGTGGAAGGGGAAACAGAGGCCAGCCCGGACCGCCTCAGTGTAAACCGAGAACCCCCCGTCCAAAACATAGTGAGCCCTAAAATCCCTGTTGGCGCACACAAAGGCGTCGGCAGGGAGAACGAATCTAGGGTGCTTCCGTAGCCACTTGAAGGTCCCAGGGGAGGTCTCACAACGGGCTTCGGCCACGTTGTCGGCTCGACGGCGTGCACCGGAGGTATGGGCCGAGGGTTCCTTGGGAACATAGGTCCCGTGGACTAATTCAAGAACGAAGGAATCGTCCACGGGCCCCAGATCTGGGTTTCTATAGACACCGACCCCTCCCCAAGGCTTTCAGAAACATGGTCGGGAGCGTCGACGGGAACATGGGGGTCCCTAGATTTTGCGGACGAGGAGGAGGAGGAAGCCTCAGGAGAGGTGGAGGAAGAGGAAAGGCTCATCGTTTACCTCGAAAGGAAGCAAGCAAAGACCGTCGATCGACTTCGTACGAGGACACGATCGTCGGATCGTCGGCAGACGGGGCGGCAGGGGTCGAAAGGCGCGCGCGCGAGGCAAAGGAACGTCTGTTTCGTATCGAACCTCAGCTATTTATAGCACCGCGATGCCAATGCAATCGGACGGCCCAGAAATCCTGCGCACCCAGGATTCCGCCACGTGTCGGAAGCCCGACGGCCTGGAGACGTTCACCCGGATCCGTGGCGTGCGCCCCGAAACCGGGCGGCGTCATCATGGCGCAGAGCTCAGAGGGGAGTACCTGACAAGCCGTCATCAGAAGTACCGCCATTATGACAAGACCACGACCTTCATCATAACAGTGGCAGAAGCCCCCAAATTCAGCGCGCGGAATGCGAGGCGGCGCCAACGCCCGTACGAATTCCTGAGAATAATAAATGGCTTCTCTTCGACCGAGGACTCGCCTCGAAAAGAACCCGGGGGACTAGTGATACGGTCGTCGTCAGCCGACAAATTGGGTCGACGAGATCAAGGATCGGCCATACCGACGATCCAAAATTAAGTTGTCGGAAGTCGTCGGCACAGGTTAGTCCATCACTGCGAAGAACTAACTCAAATAAGCACTAAGTCCGGGCGTCCCCAGCCGGCGCCAGGTCACGCTTACCCTAGGTACAGACGAGCCCCGTAAATCACGACCCCCAGCTGGCCCATACCCGCTTTAGGCAAGCGGCTGTCAAGGCAGGACTCTCCCTGTCCAGCTGGCGAGGGTTCCCTGATTAGCGCCCCTGCCTCACGGAGGCTCGTCCGCCACCTTCCTTGTCTGTCCAAAGGACCAGGCCCTTATAAAAAGGATAGAGACCCACGAGGAAAAGGTAGGCTATTCGTAGCACAAAAACTCTCTCTCTCTCTCTCTCTTAACGACTTTCTAACTTGATCGTCGGAGTGTCCGACCACCGAGGAGTCTCGGTGGTTCTTTGCAGGTTGAACTCACTCCTCTGACGACTGCGCGGCGCGACCAATCCCTCGGGGCCCACCCTGCTTGGCTCCGGCCGACGATCCTTGCTGATTTTCTCGGCAACAATTCCCATTTATTTTGATTGAACTTTCTCCTCTCTACTTCGAATGATAGATCAAAGTTGACAGCAGATAACATGTAATTAAGTTGGTCATCAACGATCGACAACTAGAGAGTTAAGTACCGACAATTATTAGGTGCCGAGAAAGAGAGGTTGCGAGATAGTATTTGAGACTAACCTTGAGCAAGTACGTGAGACTAATCTAGTGCTAAGAAAGAGACCTTCCGCCACTGAAATAAGGGTGTTGTGGGTTAGAGATATTGAGAACGACCGTGATGAATGCCATGTAGAAGGGGGAAATCGTGTAGGATTTTTAGCGCCTCTTTGGTAATGGGTTGGAGTTAAGATAACTCCAACCCATGTACAAAGTTACACATGTGTAACTCATTATTTGCTTTGGTAATAATAGAGTTAACTTTGATCATATGGTGAGTTAACCTACTTTACTTTGGTAAGAACAAGTGAGTTAACCTACCTTGGGAATGGGAAAATGTGCATTTAATGTGCATTTAATGCTTGTGATGTGAGAGGAAAAAGTGGTTAACTCACTTGAGTTAACTTTGTCCCCCCTCTAGAGGTGGGTTACAAAAAGGTGTGTTAACTCACTTTTAACACACTTTTACCCCAACCCACAAAAGTTAACTCTAACCCACTACCAAAGCACTTTTTGAGTTAACTCTAGTTAACTCTGAGTTAACTCAGAGTTAACTCACATTTAACTCTATCCAAAGAGGCCCTTAGGGTCCGCTAGTGCTGGTGTTGTTTTGTTTATTGGGGATAGTTTTGGAGGTTAATTAGAGTCAAATCTACAGAAATGATGGAAAGAGTGTAATCACAATCTATAAAAGTATTTGAAAAATATGAGGGTATTTATAAAAAAACCCTATTATATATTTATTACTAACTTAGAGCATGCTAAAAGTCTCCTTGTTGATACTAACAAGGAATGTTTACACAGATCACTTTTTTTTTTTGAGCAGCGACTACACAGATCCCCACATATCTGAAACTAGTTGGAAGTTAATAATATTAAATCTATGGATAGGTAGAACCGGGCAGCCAGATATGTCATTGTTTAGACAACGACAGATGAAGTATAAAGAAGTCACAAATTTGATAGAAATGTTTAGGTGGAGTTTAACCTATTTTTTTAACCTAAATTATTTTGAATAAAAAAAATACCCCTTGTTACTCTAGGGATAAGGCTACTTCCCGTTGGAGTTACTTTAACCGTTGATTAGATTTATCCTCGCGTATCACTCAATAACTTTCTATATTCTTTTGGTTTGCTTACACTACCATCATAAAATCAGTTAAATTTTAATCATAAATTTACACGTACATACCCAATGATAAAATGGCTCCCAAACCTACATGTGCAAGTACTCATTTGGTCTTGTCTTGAGTTATGGGAAATTTTATACGGCTACTATATTTCACTTTTTTTTTTCCTGTAAGTATGCCTGTTTAGGATTTTATTTGTGAGATTGTAACTCAATAACTTCAATATATTGCAACTCTTTCTCGCCTTTACCATCTATGTTTTTCTACCATTTTTTTTCTTGTTTAACCGTAGTTAGTATTGAACCAAAATCTATAAGGCAGGTTCCAAAGATTCCTAAAGACCCTCTCCCTCTCTCTCTCTGTGTTTGTCAACTTTGATACATAACGTACCAATATCCTAGTCAATTTTATGAATGACGATGAAATATTTGTCCACCTATCGAATGAACGTTCATTGTAATGACATTTTGTGGCTTTATTATAATATACTAACACTACTAATTAAGAACAATACAAAGATAAGAAGTGATAGTTTGCAAGTAAATACCTAAAGACAATAATTTGCAAATATTTTTTAGACATTTATGAATAACTTGTGTGCAGGATCGAGTATAACAAACAATAAATATTTATTACAAGACTCGTCTTATAATGAGTTGCAATAAAAATGAGATAGATTATAAAAATAATAATCTTATTAGTTGAGAAGTTTAGTTTGACTAGAGCCTCTTCTCTCTCTTTTTTCGGCTGATATATTTTTTTTCATTCATACAGTCCACCCCATCCTTATTGTAAGATAATTCTTATTATCTCATGAGAAACACTCCACGCAAAAGTATCTAAAAGTTTATTGACACTCTTAATTATTGAGATCATCCTTGTACATATATCTAAATGCTCCTTGTAAACAAAAAATTTATCTCCGCACAAGAATCCATATTCATGAAAAAAAGATACATTTACACACAAGAGAAAGATTTATTGTACTTTCACATTGCACTTTAAGTACAATGTGACTTGGTATAGACTCATGTGATATCCAACAATTAGATGACCACTTTATCACTCATCATGTGAGGAGTGCCACATGTGCTTTATACCTAATCACATTACACAATTTGACAAGGGGTACTCTTGGTTACCATTTTTAGTTTGATAGGAGAGGGTAGAGGGAACCAGGGGTAACCACAATAATTGCGGTTACCTGTCGATAACTCTGCCCCTGCTCAACAGGTGGGGCAGAGTTACCCCCATGGGACATATTTTTTTATTTTTCAAATATTTTATAAAAAAAATCATTAAATTGTAAATATTATTTTAACTATATATATGTAAAAAATATCTTATTTTTAAATTACAAAAAAAACATAAATTGGGTCAAACTTTTGAGTTGACTAAAAAAAAAATGTGGGTAAACCCACCCTGATTAGTTGGGGTTAGTGGGTAAGATGGCAAACTGAAATTAGTCAAATTTTTTGTTAAGGGACCCATGGTTAAACTACCCATGGGTAGTTTAAACACGAATCAAACTATGAATAAGTCTTTCTCTTACACACACACATGATAGGAAAGAAAAAGGAGGGTCTTTCTCTTACACACAAACACATGATAGGAAAGAAAAAGGAGGGAGCGACAGATTTCATGCCGCCTGTGTGATACCGCGCCGATAGCCCAATCCTGCAGCGGGCCGAACGCAGTGACGGCGACGGCGACGGTCACCGGTGACAATGACATGGATGCCACCCGACTGAATGGTTCCCGCGCAACTTGGACGTAAGTGTTTCTCAACAAAAGAAATCTATAATACAAATGTTAAATAATCTACAGCTGGAAACCCGCTGCCCCGTGAATTTTGTAATCATCTTAACCAGGGTCGCCGTGGGAACCGCCACCCGCGGCGGCGGCGGCGGCGGCGGCGACTGCTACCGCGGACCCGACAGCCGGTGGGCCGACATGTACGACTGCGACGTGCTGGTGGTGCTGCCAGTGCTTGTCATGGACGGCGCGGGCTTGCCCCGCCCGTAGAACCCTCCTTGCCCCACGGCTGCCGCCATCATCATGGCGTCCGGCCGCGCCTCGAAGCCCCGGCCGTAGAACCGGAGGAAGTTGAGCGACTCCGACCGCGGGGACCACACAGGTACGGTCCCCTCCAGCATGCCAACGACCGCCACCATACTGGGCCGCAGCGCCGGTTCCTCGTGCAGGCAGCACAGAGCCACCCGCACCACCTTCTCCACCTCCGCCGCCTCCACCCGCCCTTGTAGCCGGGGATCCGCCAGCTCCAGGTACCTCCCGTGCTCATGCATCTCCAACGCGTGCATCGGGAAGTACACCCTCGACCCTGCCGCTGCCGACGTCGACGACCCCGAGGACGCGGACGCCCCACCGCCGCTCGATCCCGCCGTCGCCGCCTGCTCGCTGTCATCCGTGTGCCCGACAACGACGCAGTTCTTCCGGCCACGGACGATCTCCAGCAGCACCATGCCGTAGCTGTAGACGTCGGTGCGGTCGGAGATGGCGGAGTTGGTGAGCCACTCGGGGGCGAGGTACCCCCGGGTGCCCCGCATGGTGGTGAAGAGCGCCGACTGCTCCGGCGCCAGTAACTTCGACAGCCCGAAGTCAGAGATCTTCACCTGACTGTGGTCGCCGAGGAGGATGTTCTCCGGCTTCACGTCGCAGTGGATGATCTTGTGGTCGCAGCCGCCGTGCAGGTACGCCAGCCCCCGCGCCGTCCCCAGCGCGATCTCCACCCTCTCCCCCCACTCCAGCACCGGCGACCCCACCGCGGCGAAGAGCGGCCGGTCGAGGAGCCCCTGTTCATGAACTCGTATACCAGCAGCCGCTTGGAGCCCTGCACACAGAAGCCCCGGAGCTTGACCAGGTTGACGTGGTGGATGTTGCCGATGACCGCGATCTCCGTGCAGAACTCCCGCTTCCCCTGCACCCCGATGTTGCTGATCCGCTTCACGGCCACGGTGTTCTTGTCCGGAAGCATGCCCTTGTAGACCTCTCCGAACCCTCCGGAGCCGATTCGCGTCCGAAAGCCCTCCGTGGCCGCCACCAGCTCCTCGTATCTAAACCTCGTCGGAAGGCCTGGGATCGAGATCTCTTCCTCCTCCTCCTCCTCGTCCGACCTCGTGGACGGCCACGATCTGTGCCGGCCCAGCTTGATGTCTTGGCGGAGTACCTAGACGACTTCCTCAACTTGCGCTGGCGCCGCCATCGGAAGAAGACAACCACTAACAGAAGCAACAGGAGGAGGACGGCGATGGAGGGCAACAAGATCGGAAGGACGTTGCCAGCCCAATTCCCTTTCGTCGGCGCCGGAGACAAAGTCGGCACCACCTTCACGAAGCCTATGTCAGAGGAGTCGGCATCGGTTCGAAAGGAGCCCAATTGGCTCTCCAGCAAGATGCAAGAACCAGAGGAATTTCTGTAGTAGAAGCCGAGGCAGGAGCAATTCTGGGAGCAGAGGCTCTGGCACTCCGACAGATCCGTGCCTGACACTCGCGCCCTGGCGAACTTGTTGGCGAAGTAGCCGATTTGTGGGGGAAAGCTCTCGTAAGAAGGAGAATATGTACAGGACGACGCAGAGGCCAGGATGGAGCCGTCGGATGGCTGGCAGCCGGCGTGTGTGGAGCCAAAACCCGGGGGGCAGGAGCAGGAGTTGTTGTCACCCGTGGTGCACAGGCCGAGAGAGGAGCAGGAGAAGGGAAGGTCGCAGTTGCTGGCGGGCGCGACGAACTCCTCGTTGATTTGATCGGAGCCATTGGGGAGCATGTAGCTTAGGATCATGAACCGCCCATTGGAATCCAGCTTCCCGATGTGCAGGCCCGCCGCTGGAAGCGTCGTGGTCCGCCACACCACTCGTTTGCCTCCATCACCGAAGAGGAAGAAGCCGGTGCTGTTCATGGCCAAGTAGGAGCCGGCGGCGTTGGTGTCCTTGGCGGCCCTGGGGTCCGTCGACAAGCTCCAATACTGCTGGTCCCCCTTGTTCCACCGCAGCTCGGCGTCCCCGTCGGTGACGACCAGACGGTAGTCCCCCTCGGTCAAGTTAGAGGCGGAGGTGGCGCTGACGAGTTCCGCCCCCACGGGGAGGGCCTGGCCGGAGAGGAGGACGTCGGTGGGGTGGTCGAAGCTCTGCCACAGCGTGGCGTTGTTTGGGTCGAGCAGAAGGAGGTTGCCGGTGTCGGCGAGGCGCATGGAGGAGACGGAACCATTGAGGGCCGGGGTGGACCAGGCCGGGGAGCCGTTGGTGGAGAGGGTAAGGCCGGCGGCGGTAAGGTGGAGCTGGGCAGAGTCGAGGACGGGGGCGGCGCGGTTGGCGGACCAGACGATGGTGTTGGTGGAGACGTGGACGACGGAGAAGTAGAAGTTGCCTGGCTGTTGCGGGCCGGGGGAGTCGATGACGGCCTGGAAGATGGCGGCGGGGGACTGCAGGAACACGCCGGAGGAGTCGACGTAGAGGAGGTTGGAGGCGGTAAAGTTGGGGTAGACGAACTCGGTGGCGACGGGGCCGGCGGCGGAGGGGTCAGGACGGCGCAGCAGCAGCAGCAGCAGCGAGAAGAGAAGGAGGGAGAGCGGGGCAGGAGAGGCCATGGGGTGAGAGGGTCTGCCCCCTCGGAGGCGTATAGAAGAGGTGGATTTGGCGGAGGCTGGCCACCTGCGTCTCCATGAATTGGCGGGGGTGTTGTGACTTGTTGAGTTGTTTGCTGCAGCCTGCAGATGTGGGGCTTCCCTCTTGGTGGGGTCGTTCGTTGACTCCAGAGAATGCCCCTTTAAAACGGTTATTGTTTTCTGTGGGTCCCATTGGTGAGAAAGACACGAGTCCATCAGTGGTTGGCAGTTGGGTGGGATGTATGCATACAAAGACCACTTGAGTTTTGAGAAATGCTTATCGTATTCTGATAGGATAATAAATGTGACGTGGATTATATATTTTAAAAGTAATTTTATTAGTTAAAATTTTGATTTTTTTTCTGTTTTTAATCTTAGAAAATGATTTAAAAGACAATTTACATCATATTTACTATCCTCTTCCTAAACATTCTCTTGATGCTCTGTGTAGAGGAGTCTATGATCTAGAATTGTAAAAAATATCTGAAATTTTAATTATTTGATCCGATTTTTGATAAAAATTATAGGATTCATAAAATCATTTACTCACATGTAAGCTATCGGATTTGGATATATTCAATAAGTTATTGAAATCGGATACCAATATCCAATTTTTGAATCTAATAATATATATAATATATATTACATTATACATAATATGGATTATATAATGTAGAATATAGAATATATATTATACACTATCCGAATATCCAATTATCTAACTTTCGAATCCAATTTTTCAAATCTATTTATATTCGAAACTATCTAATTTTTTAATCTAATTATTTGATAATTTGAAAAAAATAGATTTATCCGATTTTTAATCCGATAATTCTTATTAAAGTGTAGAATCCCAACCCATTAACACCTCTAATATGATTGCACAGCTCTAGAACTTCAATCCCAGTTAATGGAGAGAAAGGAAAAGGGAGGGGGGGGGGGGTGCTAAATAGGACTTGTTACTTGTTAGTCACTAATTATGTGTCATATTTGGATATGAGAAATACTTAAATCTTAGTTGACCGAGTAAAAATGTTAATCGATCAACGTCATCAAAATTGGTGGGACGCAAACTTACATTATCATGACTGCTTGATAGATACAAGACTTATGTTATCAACTAATCTTTTTATCCGACCTGCCCGAATAAAAGTGGCTTTCCTTTGGATGCCGACCTTGTGCGTTCGGACTCTCTCCCTCTCAGGAAACATTGGTTGGTTGGTTAGGAATTAGGATTCGGGAAACCTGTTACACATTTCTTTACGTGTGGAGGCCTATGTACTGGTGGTGGTGAAGAAAGAATGGGAACGGAGGAGGGCATGCGGGGTGGGTAGTGCGAGAGCATGGGTGGCTGCTCTTTCTATTAAACTGTTATCTAAGGTATGGTATTGGGGGGACGTGGGGCAGCGGATTACGCATGTTTTGGCTTGCATATCATTGTGTAGCAGCGGATTCATACCTACCCCACATGGAATAAAGATTGAGAAGAGTCTTATCGTTCTAGCATGGGCCTCCGATGGGTTGCGTGTTATGGTCATCTTTGCTATGAAACCACTATTAGTGTCTCTTTTTCTTTCTTTTTTTTTTGAGGTTACTTCTTTATGTCAAGATATGTATGAACACCGCACCAAATATAAGTCTGGTCTTCATTTTTGTCTAACTACACAACCGTGCCGAATTTGAAGATTCAGCAAATTCATCTATACATTTGACTTTTACGTTCGAAGGTGAGAATAGTGTGGTGGTGTAATCCTGTTTGAGCCGGAGCCAAACGGACCTCCACTAGAGAGAGAGAGGGAAGACGATCACCGATGAGGACGAGGACTTGCAAGACCAGTAGAGGATCAGGGGGCCCGGTGAAGATCGGGAAAACCCTCCGATGCCTAAGTCAGTGGAGAGCTTGTAAGGCAGGGGGTTTCGGAATACGAAAGTGTGTTCGCGTGAGTAAGAGAACGTACCGTTACATGGTACTGTACCTGTGTTTTTATAGGCGTTGGTGCCAAGGCGAACGCGCGTAACGTTAGTAGATCGTGCCTGAAAATGCGCCATGATGGGCGCGCATAACGGGAGGAGTTATGCGCTCAGGTACTCGTTGGGCTGCCAGGCAGTTCGTGCCTCTTGATGGTGGAGGACGTGGCCTGGGACGGTTACGACCGCTCCGTAAGCCAGAGAGCCTGCTCGGCACCCTTTGGACACACCTTCCGAGCAGGTGACCCACATGGGGGTCGAACGTGCTGTTCGGTGATATTGAGGGTGGTCCGCGCAGCAGAGTTACTGTTCCTGTTCGGAAGCCGCCTGCTGACGAGCTCGGCAGTGCTTCGCCGAGGATGACCGGCGCGTGGGTCTCCTTTCATCTGATCCGTACAGAGGCGTGGGATCGTGTGAGGAGGCCACATCAGAAAGGGAAGACGTTGATGGGCCTTGACGTGATGGCCTAGGTGGCGGAAAACAGCCACCACACTTGCCCCCCACGCCCTCAAGTGGCTCGGAAGCCGAGCGCTTGAGGGCGGCGACCTGCTCGGGCGTCATCTCCGCAATAAATGCGGTATCGCCCTCGGGGATCCGAACAGACCTGTAGCGACGCCATTGCAGAGGGGTTTACCTCGAACATGGGGTTTTCATGATGACCACGTGGGTCGTGTCAAGCCCGGAACGTCACACGCCAAGCCCGAACGGTCACCCGCGGGTCATTCGAGAGGAGACTTAGAGGAGGGAAACGCCATTTCCAGCCATGCTTCGAATTTCGCGCCTCACCTTCCTTATAAGGAAGGGGAGGGGGGTAAGAGCGGGATCTGCATCTCCGAAAGATTTTCCAGAGTCCACTGCTTCCCAAGCCGCTCGCCTCCTTCTCCTTCGAGCTTTCCTTCGCTCCTGTTCTCCTTCTTCTTCTTGTGCTGTGCTCTCCGCTTTCTGGTGATGGCCCAGAAGGGAAAGGAGATCGTCGAAGCCAGCGGGATGCCGCCGGTGGCAGCGAAAGCGGCGAAGTATCGGAGCTTCGAGGGTCTCCGAGAGCGTTTTCGGATAGGTGAGGAGTACGACATCGTCCTGATGCGCGAGGACGAGTCGTATCTAACCCTGAAACCGGGGTGCTTCGTGCTCTCGCTGGACCTGCTAGAGGCTGGTCTCCGGCTGCCGATGCCGGAGATTGCAAAGGAGCTACTCCGGAGTTGGAAAGTGGCGTCAATTCAGCTGACGCCCAACTCGTGGAGGACGATCTTCGTCTTCTGCATCATATGTAGGAAGAAGAAGATCGAAGCGACTGCGGAGATCTTCCGTAATCACTTCAGCCTGGCGTGCTCTCCGCAGTCCGGGATGGGGATCGTGTACGTGAAACACCGTACAAACCGGATGCGGATCAACTTCTCGCCCCGACACAACAAGGGGTGGACAGGGCGCCTCTTCTCCGTGGGGCGACAACAAGGAGCAAACATCCCCGAGTGGGATTTCCCCGTGAGGGTGGTGGAGCCCCTGAGGAGGGCGGACATGCCCCCCTTCTTGATCAGGGAGGCAGCCGCGACCTCCCAGTTGCTGAACACGGTCGGGGTGAACCACGCCGAGGGGTACTTGACCGAGTACAAGCTTGTGAAATACAAGCTTAGCCGCTCCTGGGGTAAGTCTTATGCTGCTCTGCTCGTTTTCTTTCCCCACATACATGGGTTCTAACCCTTCTTCTGCTTCTTCTAGACGATGAAGAAATAGCTGCTGGTCGGGACCAGAAGGAGATGGCTAACTATGCCGAGATGATCCCCGTTAGCCTTTGCACAATAAGGCTGGACAGGGGAGGCTCCACGAAGGGGTCTGCGCAGCAAGCGAAGGCCGCGACGAGAGGAGGTGCCGTGAAGAAGGCACTTGAGACGGCGACGACCGCAGGGGCGACTTCTCTCCCTCAGACGAAGAGGAAGGAGAAGCGCAAGGCAGCTGTGGTGGAGTCGCAGGCCGGGGACCGCTCTTCCGAAGAAGGGGTGTCCGACGAGCCCCGAGCTCACAAAAAGAGGAAGATGAAGAAGCCGATGCCGCGCGTTGTAGAAGGCGCCGCGGTAGTGGAGGAAGAAGCAGAGGAGGATTTTGAGCCTCTGTTGGCTCGAAGATCCCGCCAGCGTACGGGGACGTCCGAGGAGAGGGCGCCCGCGACTCCAGCTGTGGACCGTTCGGAGGCGGTCATGAAGATGTCCGCCGAGCTGGGCCTGATAATGGTCAGCGATGAATCGGACCGCTCCGGAGGGCAGGCGAAGTCGCCGGCGTGTGGGCCCAAGCGGTCCTGCCCAGTGAAGGGAGCATCGAGCAGGGTGGCGCGCCAGATGAGGGCACACAGCTCGGTGCCGAGGACGGGGTGGTCGCCCGGACCTCACTCCTGTGCCAGCGGCTGTTTGTGGTTCTGGCGAGGCAGTTCTTCCGAGGGGGGATGTTCCGCAAAGGAGTGAAGACATCCTGCCCCCCATGCCCCCCACCTTGGGGGTCACCGAAGGCGTGTAGTCGGCGAGGATGCAGCCGAGGTGATCACTGAGGATCGTGTAGTCGGCGAGAGTGCAGCCGTCCCCGGGGAGAAGAGCACTCAAGCTTCTGGAGATGCCGAGGAGGGCCGTGCAGCAGCCCTTGCAGCCTCCGCTACCGAGGACGATGAGGAGGTGCGGCCGGCGACAAGGCAGGAGGCCGTTGGGGCGAGTCGAGCTTCGGCTTCGACGAACGTTGTTGCCACGACCTCCGGGTCGGGCCGCCGGAAGGCTTTGATTGATGATGTTCCAGTCTCGTCTGCCGCTGCTGCGGCTGGGGACGAGAGTTCCGGGGACGACACCAGACCTCTGACTGAGGTGCTACACCGAAGACTCCCGGAGGTGCCCTCGGTGGCGGCGCTGGAGGCAACGCTTCGCCGTGTGGAGGTGTCGCCAAGGAAGCTGCCCGCAAGCCCCACTGCTTCCCGACTCGAACAGCTGGCAAGGTGCCTGGACCTTCCTTCCGAGCTGACTCCGGAGAGGTCAGTGGAAGGTTACCAGCCAGAGGGCCTAGAGGACGAGGGCATGAGCGATGTTGATCTAGAGGCGCTCGTGGATAGCATGTCCAAGTCGCTAGGCACCCTCAAGGCTCTAGCTGTTCGAGGTTAGAAGCAGAGATATCTGAATGAGGCGCAAGAAGCCTTCTATGAGGACCTCTCCGCAAGGCATAAGGCTCGCGAGACGGCGCTGGAGGAGGAGGTGAAGAACCTCAAAGCAGCCCTCCAGGCTTCGGAGCTCGAGACCACCTTGGCGCGGGCCGAGAAGGAAGCCTTAACCAAGGTGATAGTGGACGCGGGGGTCCGTGCCGTTGCTGACTATAAGGCCGGGCCGGAGTACAAGGAAGACTTGGAGCAGTATGGTGCCCGCTGCTACGAGTGGGTCTCAATGCTGGGAAGGACCTCGGGGAATGGCTTTCCTGGGTGGAACGTGCCCGAGAAGCCTTCGAGGCTGCTGTTCGGGAGTGCCGGCGTCGCACTCAGGACGCCCGTTTGGATAGTGTGCAGTTCGCACAATTCCAGTATGGGCAGATGCCCCCTTCAAAAGAAGATGCCGGTCCTTCACAGCAGGCCCCTTGATCCTTATGCTCCTTGTTGTTCCCGTGTTCCTTTTTTTTTTTGTAACCGCGGCCGAGAAGGGCTCACTAAAAAAAAAACTTTTTGTGAAATGAAATCTTCTGTTCATGAGATTGTCTCGTGGCTTCACTTTCTCTATCTTCCCCCTTTTGTTGGTTGTTCCTGCTCGAACCGGAGTCCGTTAGGCTTCACAGGCATCGCATGCAAGACGCAGATCGTTGAGACCGCAAAGGAGATTCCGATCAGGTGTATATGCTAAATGCTTGTGAAACAACAGGAGTAGGGAGAAGAGAGGTAGGATGCTGACAAAAGACTTTTATAAATGATAAGCCTTAAGGTTAGAAACATGCCAAGTCCTGGGTATGGCTTCGCCACTAGGAGTAGTTAGCTTATATGAGCCTTTTCCGAGGACATGGGTGACCTGATAAGGTCCTTCCCATTTGATGGCGAGCTTGCCGACTGCTCTTCGGGGATCCGAAGCTGAACAGCGGGCAGAACCAAGTCTCCCACATTGAACCGCCTTTCCCGAACTCGCGCATTATAGTATTGTGCGAGTCGTGCTGATAAGAAACGAGGTGAATGCTGGCGTCACTCTGTCGTTCGCCCAGCATGTCCAAGTTCTCTCAAAGAGCGCGGTTATTGGCGGCTTCGTCGAAGTGGGTTGTTCGAATGGTTGGAAGGGCTACTTCCAGAGGTACAACTGCTTCCGAGCCGTAGGCCAGGTGGAAAGGTGTTTCCCCTGTAGCTACCCGAGCAGTTATTTGATGACACCAAAGGACGTTTGGGAGTTCGTCGATCCATGATCCACCCGCAGCCTCCACTCTCGTGCGGATCCCGTGCAGCAGTGTTCGGTTGGCGTTTTCGACTAACCGTTTGCCTGGGAATGAGCCACGGAGGTGAAGTGGTTGTAGATCCCGAGCTCGGCGCACTTCTGCTTGAAGAAGATGCTGTCGAACTGTTCTCGTTGTCAGACGTAATCACCCTTGGGACGCCAAACCTGCAGAGAAGGTTTTTCCATACAAACTTCCATGCGGCTTGTTCGGTGATTGTGGCAACAGGTTCGGCCTCGATCCACTTGGTGAAGTAATCGATGGCCACGAAGAGAAACTTCTTCCGCCCTTGGGCCTCTGGGAAGGGACCCAAGATATCAATGCCCCACCTGGCGAAAGGGCGTGGCTCGAACAGGCTGTGAAGCTGTTCGGCAGGCTGCTTGATGAGTTCTCCGAACTTTTGGCATTCTGGACATTTCCTGACAAAGGACATGCAATCCTTCTGAAGAGAAGGCCACCAGAACCCTGCTCGGATGATGCTGCGCGCTAGCATTCTGCCCCCAGATGGCTTCCGCACAGCCCCTCGTGGACTTCTTTTGTGGCTGCAAGGGCCTCCTCAGGGTTGAGGCAACGCAGAAGAGGTCTAGCAAGGGACCGTCGGTATAGTTTGCCTTCTACGAGGGTGAAGTGCTGAGAGCGCATTCTGACTTTCGAGCTTCGCCCTGTTCGGGCGGAAGCTCACCTCGGAGAAGGTACGCCAAGAGAGGGTCAACCCAACTCGGGGTTGGTGGGCCCGTTTCTATGGCGGCTACATCAACCTCCGTGCTCGGCGAGGCGAGCTCTTCAATAAACACAGAGCGGGAAGGGGTGATGTCACCTGAGGACGCCAATTTGGCCAGTGCATCAGCTCGCGCGTTTTGCTCCCGTGGAACATGTATGACTTCGAAGTATACGAGGCCCTGTCTGGCTCTTGACCTGTTGGAGGTATTGAGCCATGCGAGGTTCCCTTGCTCCGAACTGTCCGCTCACCTGGCTGGCAAGCAGCTAGGAGTCACTAAAGACTCTAAGCCGAATGGCCCCAAGGTGCCTAGCCATGCGAATACCAGACAGTAAAGCTTCGTATTCGGCGACGTTGTTGGAGGCTGGAAAGCGAAAACGGAGGGCGTATTGGAACTCTAACCCCTCTGGGGAGGTGAGGACCAAACCTGCCCCGCTTCCGGTGACACAAGAGGATCCGTCAACATAAAGCTCCCATGGGGGCTCGTCTGCCAACGGTGGATCCTGCTCGGCCGGAAGGGTACATTCCACCACGAAGTCTGCTAACGCCTGTGCTTTGATCGCCGTCTTGGTCGGAAGCTGATGTCGAACTCACCAAGCTCTATCGCCCACTTAACCAACCTGCCGGAAGCCTCCGGCTGCTGAAGGATGGATTTCAGCGGCTGATCGGTTAGAACTGTAACGGAATGGGCCTGAAAATAGGGCTGAGCTTCCGTGCAGCCGTGACGAGAGCAAGGGCGAGTTTTTCTGCTTTGGGGTACCTCCTTTCAGCTTCTTGGAGGACCTGCTGATGTAGTATACAGGATGCTGCGCCGCTCCAACTTCTCTGGTTAAGACTGCACTATGGAGTGTTCGGTGACCGAGAGGTACACGAACAGAGGTTCCCCGAGCACAGGCTTTGAGAGAACAGGAGGGGCTGCCAAATATGCCTTCAGTTCGGTGAAGGCAGCCTCGCACTCATCAGTCCACCGTACTTGCCCCCCTTGTTTCGAGGAGCTTTTAGGGCCTCGGAGCAACTTGAAGAAGTTAAAACTTCTTTCTGCTGCTCGGGACATGAACCGGTTCAGTGCCGCAAGACGCCCCGTCAGGCGTTGGACGACGCGCACTGTCTTCGGGCTGCTCATTTCAAGCACGACTTGGATTTTTTCGGGTGGCCTCTATTCCTGTTTGATACAAGGAACCCGAGGAACTTACCCGACCGAACACCAAACGCGCACTTGGCAGGATTGAGCTTCATATTATACCTTCGCAGGGTTGCGAAAGTTTCCTGGAGGTCGGAAATGTGGTCAGTACTCGGAAGTGTCTTGACCAGCATGTCATCAACATAGACCTCCATGTTGCGCCCGATCTGCTGCTCAAACATCTTGTTGACCAGCCGCTGGTAAGTCGCGCCTGCATTCTTCAGACCAAAAGGCATTCTGGTGAAGCAGTATAAGCCTAGGTCTGTAACGAATGTTGTGGCGTCTGATCCGGGGGATGCATGCTGATCTGGTGGTAACCAGAGTAGGCATCCAAAAAGCTTAGAAGCTCGTGCCCGGAAGTAGCGTCCACCAGCTGATCAATGCGCGGCAGAGGGAAGTTGTCCTTGGGCGTTGCTTATTGAGATCTTTGTAATCCACGCATACACGCCATTTACCGTTGGCCTTGCGTACGAGGACCACGTTGGAGATCCATCTCGGATATTGGGCTTCTCGGAGGAGCCCAACAGTTCGACTTTTGACCACGTGATCCTGAATCACGGTCTGTCGTTCTCGGTTCACAGGTCGCCTCCTTTGCTGAACTGGCGGGATCCGGGGATCCAGCCGGAGGCGATGAACCATGACCTCCGGGGGAATGCCTGGAAGCTCATCATCGGACCAGGCGAAAACGTCCAAATTGGCCAGCAGGAAGGCTGTGTAGCGCTGCTGCTCGGCCTCTGTCAACAAGGCACCAATGTACAAGACGTGTTCGGGGTCTTCGTCCACCTGGATGGGGATCAAATCTTCCGCAGGCGTCCCTCGGCTGGTGGAGGGCTGATCGGAGGTTGAAGGAGCTGTATCAGCGAGTGGTTGTTTGTCCCTTAAGGAGAGGACATAGCAACGACGAGACTCGCGCTGACACCCGAGCACTTCGCCCACTCCGCTCGGAGTAGGAAACTTCATCTTCTGATGGAGTGACGAAGGTACTGCTTTAATGCATCCGATCAGACCTCTGCCAAGGATAGCATTATATCCAGGCATGTTGTTGATGACCAGGAAGTCAACGATCTTGGTCACAACCCTTGGGGCCGTCCCCAAGGTGATCGGAAGGCGAATTCTTCCCATGGGCTGGACCGAAACTCCCGAAAAGCCGAACAATGGCGAGTTTACAGGGGTGAGTTGATCGGCTCGCAGACCCATGAGGACAAAACAGTCGTAAGCCAAGACATCGGGGGCGCTTCCATTATACCAAATCCGGCGCACATTACAGTGGTTGATGGTGGCCGAAATGACCAACGCATCGGTGTGTGGGGTCGTAACCCCTACAAGATCTTCATCCGAGAAGGTTATAGCCTCCGGGCTGTGCGCGTGCAGGACTGGCAGGATATGGAGCCGGTCGAGGTTCCGAAGGCCTATCTACGACATGCACTCGCCTTGCGTAGTCGCGTCGGCTTCGAGTGCTTTCCGCCCGCGCCGAAGCCTCCTGCGATCACGTTGATCTCCTGCCCATTGGGCTCGTTATTGATCGGCTGCTCGGGAGTGCGCTCTCGGCGTCTGGGGTGTTCTTCATTCCGGCGCACGAACCGTCCAAGATAGCCGCGCTTGATTAGGTCTTCGATTTCGTCCTTGAGCTGGCGGCACTTGGAGGTGTCGTGGCCGTGGTCGCGGTGGAAGCGACAGTATTTATTCTGATCGCCTCCGGGGGTCGGAGCGCATTCTTTGTGGCCACCAAACAAATGCTTCATTCCTGATCTCAGCCAGGATCTGTTCGGGCGCCACGGTGAGGGGGGGGTGGTGAAGGGGCGCGGACGGCGCGGAGAATCACCATTGCATCGTCCCTTCTTCCGATCTCGGTCGGAACCGTTGTCGGAAGGCCGCTTCTTGTTCGACTGCTCCCCCTGTTCGGCCCTGCTCACTGCCAGGCTCTCCTCGCAAGCCGCGTGGCGCTGCGCGATGGAGAGTAGTTCGGCGAGAGTGGCAGGTTTGGACGCCGAGAGTCCTCTGCAAGAAGCCATCGCGAGTGCCCTGGATAAGAGCACTGGTGGCTAGAGGGACGTCCAGTCGCGAGATGCGAAGCGCCTCTGTTCGGAACCTCTTGACGAAGTCCCAGAGTGCCGCCTTTCTTCTGGCGCACGGCCAGGAGAGAAGCCGTCGTCCGCGGCTGCGACCTTCCACAAGGAAGTTGTCCTGGAAGGACTTCTTCAGTTGGCGAAAGGAGGTGATGGAGCCCGCAGGGAGGGTTTCAAACCAGGCCCTGGCGGTCTCCTTGAGAATTGCAGGGAAGGCCCTGCACTTAGCCGCGTCTGATGCTCCGTGGAACACTATGTGCGACTCGAAGCCGTGGATGTGGTCGGCGGGTCGGTCGTGCCGTCGTAGGGTGCGATGGTGGGTAGAGGGAGCTTGGAGGAGACCTGGGCCTCCAGGATCTCCCTGCTGAAGGGGAGCGGAAGTCCAAGTCGTCCTCTGCTGGAGCTTCCCTTCTGCACGCTGAACCATCGCGTCCATGCGGCGCTCGAGGTCAACCACACGCCTTAAGCGCTGGCAAGCTCCTGCTCGGAATTGGAGGGCCCCCTCGTCCGGACGCGTGGGAGTTGCCTCCCACGACTATCGTGGTGGACGGGGGGGCGACAGAGCGACGGGGCGAACGTCCGCGGCGCTCCGGTGCCCGCTCTTCCGACGGAGCCGCGGATGGGGGCGCGGCGAATCTGCCTGCTGCTCTTGAGGCCCCGGGGGGACGCGAGAGCGGCGATGCGACGACTCTCTGTTGCTCGTGCGGCAGGGAAGCCGCCGGGGACGCTGCCCCCACTAACTGAGCCTGCAGGGCGAGGCAGACGCCCGTAACTGCTGCATCTGCCCGCAAAGCTCTGCTACTTCCAGGGCAGTTGCGGGTGCAGCAGCCGGTGGTGCTGGGACGTCGTGATTAGCGTCGGCGGGGGCGATGGCGACGTCACCAGGGGGGGATCGGCGACGAGAGTCCCCTCGCGACTGACGGGACCTCGTCGCCCTGCTTCCTATGTTCTGGTATGAGGATCGTCCTCGAGCCATGGCTGCGTCGATTCCCACAGACGGCGCCAATGTGGTGGTGTAATCCTGTTTGGGCCGGAGCCAAACGGGCCTCCACTAGAGAGAAAGAGGGAAGACGATCGCCGGTGAGGACGAGGACCTGCAAGACCAGAAGAGGATCAGGGGGCCCGGTGAAGACCGGGAAAACCCTCCGATGCCTAAGTCAGTGGAGAGCTGTAAGGCAGGGGGTTTCGGAATACGAAAGTGTGTTCGCGTGAGTAAGAGAACGTACCGTTGCATGGTACTATACCTGTGCTTTTATAGGCGTTGGTGCCAAGGCGAACGCGCGTAACGTTAGTAGATCGTGCCTGAAAAGGCGCCATGATGGACGCGCATAACGGGAGGAGTTATGCGCTCAGGTGTCCGTTGGGCTGCCAGGCAGTTCGTGCCTCTTGATGGTGGAGGACGTGGCCTGGGACGGTTACGACGCTCCGTAAGCCAGAGAGCCTGCTCGACACCTTTGACACACCTTCCGAGCAGGTGACCCACATGGGGGTCGAACGTGCTGTTCGGTGATATTGAGGGTTGTTCCGCGCAGCAGAGTTACTGTTCCTATTCGGAAGCCGCCTGCTGACGAGCTCGGCAGTGCTTCGCCGAGGATGACCGGCGCGTGGGTCTCCTTTCATCTGATCCGTACAGAGGCGTGGGATTGTGTGAGGAGGCCACGTCAGAAAGGGAAGACGTTGATGGGCCTTGACGTGATGGGCCTAGGTGGCGGAAAACAGCCACCACAAATAGATAAATTCATCTAAAGTCTAAAATTTTCTTTCACATCTATTATATAAAACTGAAATTTAAAAAATATTTATATATATAAGATATTCATTAAGAGTGTTTGATAAAACATCTAAATTTATGTCTAAATGAACGTTTATTCTCTTAAAAAAAATTGAAGGATATGTCCAGTGACTGGCGCCCGACGTTCGGGGCGCCAGTCATCTGTCGGACGCCGAACGTCGAGAGCCGTCGGAGCTCGACAGTGGACGTCGGACTCCGGGTGCCGAGGTGCCAGATGCCAGATGTTGTGGCGCCGGGTGCTGGGGCGCCAGACGTAGGGCACCGACTGCAGGGCGTCAGCTGTCGGACGCCGAGAGCCAAGAGTCTTAGATGTCTGAAAAAAAAATGACATATCCTTTACTTTTTAAGAGAAAAATTAAGAGAAGAGATGTTCATTTAGACATAAGTTTAGACATTCATCAAACAATATAAAAATATAATATCTTGTCATTTTAGGCATTAGACACCTATCCAAACATCTCCAAGGGGGCGATTGGACGAAGACAGCTGAGTTCTTAAGCTTTCCTATACAAAACTTGATCTGACATCACTTGTTCCCACGGTATGCTTGTGTTTTGTGGCTTTCTTGGCTGTGGAGTGTGGACCCGAGACGTTTATTTCTGACATTCGCACTAATTTAACATGAATCAACATCATCTTTGACTTTTTAAATTAAATACAATTATAACATTTGATAAAAAAATTGTGGCGAAAAAAAATTAACATAACCAATCTCAAATAATGAGATAAAATTTTGGAGATGATGATGATGATCAACATCATCTTTAATGTCATATCTCCAAAGTTACCGGCTTCATGCTTAGAAATTTATAGCACAAGTGTGAATATATACTTTCCGGCCACCAAAACAGATGGGGCTCTGCCTAAATCAACCCCCCCCCCCCCCCCCCCCTTTTTTTTTTCTAAAGTGTGACCTTCTCCTTTCTGTAATATTTTTATACAATTTTATGATATTTTAGGTCAAAATAAAACAACTGATGAAGTCATCATCAATATATTATCAAATCACTGTTTACTCTATATATGCCTCATCTTCGTTACCGATCAAACAACGATCTTCCTTGCCCACTCAGATAGTCAAAATATGCATATTCTTTTTGAATCTTCTCTGAAACGTTCGTCACATAACATGGGCTTGGGACCCTGTAGATTAACATATTCCAAGGTATGAATATTTATAGGGACCAGGCCACCTGGTTTCTCCTCCATTGTTCACCCAAGTGACCCTGTCAAAATGGTGATGAGCTTTTTTCATAGTAATATATATAATAATAATAATAATAATAATAATAACACATTACATGGCACAAGAGGAGGAAAGAGAGTCCTGATCATACAGACATCTCACAGTACAATGAGCTATAGTTCAATAGGCATCAGTTTTTTTTTAATTTGAGGTCTTACTATAAAAACGCATCTGATATATTGCTAGGATACAGAGAGGAAGTGAAGACTCAACTCATAAATGTAAGGGAGATGTTATAGATCTGTAGAGATTAATTTAGTATTATGGTAGAACTTCATTGAAAGGATCTAGACTATGACTAGTCCTAGAGGGGGGTGAATAGGGCTTTAAAATTTTGTCTTGAATGATCAAAGAAAACTAATGCAGAAATAAAAGACAGATGCAAAGCGAAGAGAACAGAGAGGGAAGAAGGATGCAAGCACACGAAGAGACACAGATTTATCCTGGTTCGGTAAGACCCCTTTTGGTCTACCTACGTCCAGTCCTCACCAACATGATGAGATTTTCCTCACTATGAGATGATCACACCCGCTGGTTGAAACGGTGCCCAGCTCACCAACACTCCGCTAGTTAGCACGGTGCCTAGCTCACCAATACATAGCTAGTTGATGCGGTGCCCAGCTCACCAACAAATAAAAGGCAAGAAACTTAATGAAACAAAGATGAATCAAGCAAAACAAATGACAAGCTCGTGAGGAGGATCTTCAGATGATGTTGAAGCTTGGAGCAGCAGAGATCTCCTCCAAATGGAACCTTCTTCAAAGATGCAACAGGTGTAAGCTCAAGAAGGTGAGAAAAAGCTTGGAAGAGAAGCTGGAGATGAAGCTCTAGAAGGTGGCTCTCTTCCCCACAAAATTCCTTGCCTAGGGTTTCCCCCAGGTGTCTTTTTTATAGCCCTTCTAAGGATGTAGCTGTTTGAGAGAGGTGGAAAGTAGTCTTGGTCAAAAAGATGTTCAAAAAATACTTTTCAAAAAGTTCTGCATGTCAAGGTCGACTCCCACTTTTGCTGGGGTCGACTCCAGTTCATCCAGGGTCGACTCCTTCACAATCTGGAGGTCAACTCCCTTTGAACAAAAGAGCCACTTCTTAACAGAGGTCGACTCCCTTATAGAGCTGGAGTCGACTCTGAAAAACTGAACACAGTCAGAGTCGACTCCCTTTATAGGTTGGGGTCGACTCTGCCTCATCTGTTAAACAGGCCTTTTGAATGGGGGTCGACTCCCTTATAGTCTCGGGGTCGACTCTGAAAAACTGAACACAGTGAGGGTTGACTCCTTCATAAGACTGGGGTTGACTCTGCATGGCCCAAGCCACTTGCCTGCTAAGAGGGTCGGCTCCTTCATATTGCCAGGGTCGACTCTGAAAAACTGAACATAGTCAGGGTCGACTCCTTTACATCTTTGAAGTCGACTCCAATAGGCAGGACTTAAAATATACTTCTTTGAAGGTCATCTTGCGTTTGTAAAATACTCTGTTTTCTGCATTCACCTTGCAAACATGTTAGCAAACAACATGAGTGTTTTGTGATTATCAAAATTCAAAGGGATCCAACAATCTCCCCTTTTTTGATGATGACAAAATACCTACACAATAATAATCATTTTTCTGAATCAATCACTTATACCAGCATAATACTCTTAATACATCAAGGCATAAAAAACACCATATGAATCTATTCAATCATAGTGCACAATCCATTCACATTGAACAAAATATAGACACCGAAATATAATCATGTATTTCCATTCATAAGAGTCAATTCACAAAAAGTTACAAGTATTATCTCCCCCTTTCTATAATCACAAAAGATGCAAGTATTACCTCCCCCTTACTATAAGCACCTGTTAAAAGACATTCACACAAAAAACAGAGTAAAGTTCTAGTGCTATCATATAACTATCATCACTTCACATAAGTTCTTCCCCTTTTTGTCATCGTCAAAAAGAGAGGAAGGAGGAAACAAATTAATATGTGATGCTTATGAAGAAGATGAATACATTCCTAATTCACGACGCAAAGATGTAAACCGGTCTTCAGACAACGGTTAGTGAAAGTATCAGCCAATTGGTGTGTGGTGTCAATAAAATTTAATTCAATATCGCCCCTAGAGACATGATCTCTAATGAAATGATGGCATACTTCAATATGCTTAGTGCGAGAGTGTTGAACATGATTTTTTGATAAATTTATGGCACTTGTATTATCGCAAAGCAACGGAATTTTAGATAAATACATCCTATAGTCTTCTACTTGGTGTTTAATCCAAAGTGCTTGTCTGCAACAACTCCCGACTGTGATATACTCAACTTCAGCTGTCGAGAGAGCAACAAAATTTTGTTTCTTAGAGGACCACGAAATGAGGCAACCTCCCAAGAAATGACACGTTCCACTTGTGCTCTTTCGATCAACCTTACACCCAGCATAGTCTGCATTGGTGTAACCAACCAAGTCGAAGGAACATCCTTTGGGATACCATAAACCAAAATCAATCGATGAAGCAAGATACCGAAAGATTCGTTTAACAACAATTAAGTGCAATTGTTTGGGCGAACTTTGAAATCTCGCACATATGCAAACACTAAATAATATATCGGGCCTACTTGCAGTTAAGTAAAGTAGAGATCCGATCATACCTCGATAAAGTTTAGAATCAACAGGCTTACCAAGCTCATCATTATCCATTTTGTTGTTGTAGACATAGGGGTTGGAAGAGGCTTGGTGTTGCTGAACCCATATTTCTTTAGCAATTCCTTCATGTACTTTGATTGACTTACAAATTAAGATGCCATCTTGACCTTATTTTATCTGAAGTCCGAGAAAGAAGTTGAGCTCACCCATCATGCTCATCTCGAACTCCCCCTGCATCAACTCAGAAAAATCCTTGCACAATTTCCCTTTAGTGGAACCAAACACAATATCATCCACATATATCTGAACAAGTAAAATATCTGAACCCACACACTTTATAAATAGAGTTGAGTCAACAAAACCATGTTTAAATTCATGTTGGACAAGAATTGACTCAATCTCTCATACCATACACGCGGTGCTTGCTTAAGACCATATAGAGCTTTATGAAGACAAAAGACATGGTTTGGAAAATTTGGATCCTCAAATCCAGGAGGTTCCTCTACATAGACTTTCTCTTTAATGAAACCATTAAGAAACGCACTTTTAACATCCATTTGAAACAATTTAAAATTTCTGGAACAAGCGAATGCTAATAGAATCCTAATGGCTTCAAGTCTAGCAACATGTGCAAAGGTCTCATCATAATCTATCCCTTCTTCTTGAGAGTATCTTTGGGCAACTAAACATGCTTTGTTCTGAGTTACCACATCGGATTCATCAAGTTTGTTTCAAAAAACCCACTTGGTTCCGATCACGGGATGGTCATTCGGACGAGGAGACAAAGTCCACACTTTGTTCCTCTCAAACTGGTTTAGTTCCTCAAGCATAGAAATAGACCAATGTTCGTCAAGAAGGGCTTCATCAGCATTTTTAGGTTCAAATTGAGAAATGAAAGCAATATAATCACATTGATATTGAGTTTTTCGAGTTCGCATACTGGATGACGGATCACCTATCACATTACCAATTGGATGACTTGACATGATCTTCCACGCTCGAGGTAATTCATCACTTGGAGAGGACACTCGCAGTTCTTCAAGTGGAGGATCTTCCTTTTCGTTTTCATCACTAACAAGTTGGGTAGGATCATCCAATGCTTCTTTACTAGGCTCCGTGAGATCTATGTCATGAATGGTTAAATCTTGTTCTTTCATGATTTCTACATCATCATCATCTCTTTTTCTAGCATTTTGGTTAGTCTCATCAAAGATTACATGAATGGATTCTTCAACAACTAATGTTTTCTTATTAAATACACGAAAAGCTTTAGAGTGAGATGAATAACCAACAAATATACCTTCATCGTTTTGAGGATCAAACTTATCTATGTCCTCTTTGCCATTTACAAAATGAAGCATTTGCACCCGAATGGCTTGAAGTAGGAGATGTTTGGTTTTATGCCTTTATAAAGTTCATATGGAGTCTTATGCTACAAAGGTCTAATCAAACAACGGTTAGTGATATAGCATGCAGTATTAATAGCCTCAGCCCAAAAATATCTAGGTAAAACAGATTCACATAGCATATATAGTTCGGGCCATATCAATCAAAGTCCGATTTTTCCTTTCAGCCACACCATTTTACTGAGGAGTTCCCGGAGCATAAAAATTATGACTGAAACCTTCATTATCACAAAAAGAATTGAATTGCATATTTTCAAATTCCTTACCATGATCACTACGGATAGCATTAATTACATAACCTTTATCATTTTGAACTTTCTTACAGATCTTTATGAATTCAGTTAATGCATCACTCTTATGAGCTAAATACAAAACCCATGTAAATCGAGAGAAATCATCAACGATCACAAAACCATATCGTTTACCACATAGACTAGCAGTTCTTGTCAGACCAAACAAATCAAGATGCAAGAGATGCAAAGGCCGAGAGGTAGAAACAATGTTCTTAGGTTTAAATGAAGTTCGAGTTTGCTTACCCTTGGCACAAGCATCACAAACTCCATTTGAATCAAAATTCATTTTAGGCAACCCGACCACAAGCTCACGTCTAGACAATTTGGAAATGATTCCAAAGCTAGCATGGCCCAACCTTCGGTGCCACAGCCATGGGTTGGAGTTATTTGCTACAAAGCAAATCTCCTTCTCATCCAAATCATCCAAATTAACGGTATAAACATTTCCATTTCGATTACCGACAAACTTTATTTCATTCGAGACATTATCGGTTAACATGCAGTGAGATGCATCAAAAGTAACTCTAAGTCCTTTATCACAAAGCTGACTAATACTGAGCAAGTTATGTTTTAAACCATCTACAAATAACACATGCTCAATGCTAGTGGAGGGAGTTTTACCAATATTTCCAATACCTATTACCCTTCCTTTGCTGTTGTCTCCAAACGTCACACTTCCACCGTTTTTCTTTTCAAGACTGGAAAATTGTGATTTATCTCCCGTCATGTGCCGAGAGCAACCACTATCTAAATACCACTCTTTATTCATCGAACTGTTGTAGCTCTTCAAAAATGGAGAATTTTACACTTGATTTCTTGGTACCTAGATTTGTTTGGGTCCATTCATGTTAGTCCAACTCTTGGTTGTTTCTTTTGGCACCCACATCGTTTTGATCTTGTGGATGTTCTTACGGAACCAACAACTCTGAATTTTATGCCCCTTCTTGCCACAATAATTACATGTAGCAAAATGAGTACTAGATAACTTAGCTCCAACAAAAGAAGTTCCAGTTTTATGCTTTGACTTGTGAGGAATAAATTCAATTCCTTCTTTTCTAAAGACGCCTTTTGTGCTACCAAGAATAGCATCTAAATTATCACGACCACGCTTAAATGTAGACAAGGCATTTTTTAATCTATCTACTTCCTTTTGAAGGTTAGAACAATCGTTTTTCAAACTAGGAATTTGTTCTTCTAATGTTTCAACATTTTTCTTAAGCAATATATTCTCACTTACTACTTTATCAACATTTTCACATTCATGCAACACAATGTATTCAACTCTTGAGTCATTAAATCAATACTTTTCTTCAGGCATTTTTTCTCAAGTTTGCATTCAACAAATTTTTCATATATCTCATTAAACGCATCATGAAGTTCTTCGAATGTAAATGTTTCAGAATTTACCTTCTCATGGTCAGATTTGGCCATGAGACATGGGTTGGCGATTTCCTCTTCACTTTCTTCTTCTGTGGAGGTATCTTCATCACTCCATGCAGCAAGGCCTTCTTCTTTGATGTCTTGCCATTTCCCTTGGAGTATGTCTTCTTCTTTTTGAGTTCAGGACATTCAGGACGGATATGTCCCGGTTTTCTGCACTCGAAGCATGTGACTTCCTCATTCTTGGAGGTTTCCCCTTTAGCTTGATTCTTCTTCTGAAATCTTCCGTTTCTTGGATTGAAGTTGAATCGACGTTTGTTCAGAAACTTCTTGAATTGTCTTGTCATTAAGGCAATTTCTTCATCATCGATCTCTTCATCGCTATTGTCACTGTCACACTCATTTAGCACATTATTAGCTTTGAGGGCAAGACCTTTTTTCTTTTTAGAATCGTCCACATCCCATAATATGTTAATCTCATAGGTCATAAGAGATCCTATGAGAGCATCTAAGGAGATTCTTGAGAGGTCATTTGCCTCTTCAATCGTTGTTACCTTGGGATTCCAAGACATAGGCAAAGATCTTAAAATTTTTCTATTGAGTTTAGGGATAGAGTATTCTTTACCAAGGGCCTTAATCCCATTCGTGATGCCCGTGAACTGCTTGAACATCTCAGTTATAGTCTCATTTTCTTCCATCTTGAACAGCTCATACTTGTGAACTAGAAGGTTGATCTTCGTTTCTTTAACTTGAGAAGTTCCTTCATAGGTCACTTGAAGCTTGTCCCAATTTCTTTTGCACTGCTACACATAGACACACGATTAAATTCGTTAGCATCTAAAGCACAGAATAGAGCATTAATTGCCTTGGCATTCATAGACAACTTTTTGAAGATTTCAGGAGTCCAATCCTTTTCAGGTTCCTTAGGAATATAAGGATCTTTTTCCACAATGTTCCACAGCTCATAATCCATAGCTTTCAGAAAGATAGTCATCCTTGCTTTCCAATAGCTATAGTTATTGCCATTGAGCAGAGGTGGCCTATTCGTAGAGTTGCCTTCAGTAAAAGCACTCTGCTCTCCAAAACCAGCCATAGTCAATCCACACTAGAGGTTGTAAAATCCTTTAAACTAGTGACCAAGCTCTGATACCAAATGAAAGGATCTAGACTATGACTAGTGCAAGAGGGGGGTGAATAGGGCTTTAAAAATTTATCTTGAATGATTAAAGAAAACTAATGCAGAAATAAAAGACGGATGCAAAGCGAAGAGAACAGAGAGGGAAGAAGGATGCAAGCACACAAAGAGACACAGATTTATCCTGGTTCGGTAAGACCCCCTTTGGTCTACCTACGTCCAGTCCTCACCAACACGGTGAGATTTCCCTCACTATGAGATGATCACACCCGCTGGTTGAAACGGTGCCCAGCTCACCAACACTCCGCTAGTTAGCACGGTGTCTAGCTCACCAATACATAGCTGGTTGATGCGGTGCCCAGCTCACCAACAAATAAAAGACAAGAAACTTAATGAAACAAGATGAATCATGCAAAACAAATGCCAAGCTCGTGAGGAGGATCTTCAGATGATGTTGAAGCTTGGAGCAGCATAGATCTCTTCCAAATAGAACCTTCTTCAAAGATGCATCAGGTGGAAGCTCAAGAAGGTGAGAAAAAGCTTGGAAGAGAAGCTGGAGATGAAGCTCTAGAAGGTGGCTCTCTTCCCCACGAAATTCCTTGCCTAGAGTTTCCCCCAGGTGTCCTTTTTATAGCCCTTCCAAGGATGTAGCCATTTGAGAGAGATGGAAAGTAGTCTTGGTCAAAAAGATGTTCAAAAAGTACTTTTCAGAAAGTTTTGCATGTCAGGATCGACTCCCACTTTTGCTGGGGTTGACTCCAGTTCATCCAGGGTCGACTCCAGTTCATCCAATGTTGACTCCTTCACAATCTGGAGGTCGACTCCCTTTGAACAAAAGAGCCACTTCTGAACAGAGGTCAACTCCCTTTGAACAAAAGAGCCACTTTTGAACAGAGGTCGACTCCCTTATAGAGCTGGGGTCGACTCTAAAAAATTAAACACAGTCGGAGTCGACTCCCTTTATAGGTTGGGGTCGACTCTGCCTCATCTGCTAAACAGGCCTTTTGAATGGGGGTCGACTCCCTTATAGTCTCGGGGTCGACTCTGAAAAACTGAACACAGTGAGGGTCGACTCCTTCATAAGACTGGGGTCGACTCTGCATGGCCCAAGCCACTTGCCTTCAAAGAGGGTCGACTCCTTCATATTGTCAGAGTCGACTCTGAAAAATTGAACACAGTCAGGGTCGACTCCTTTACATCTTTGAGGTTGACTCCAATAGGCAGGACTTAAAATAGACTTCTTTGAAGGTCATCTTGCGTTTGTAAAATACTATGTTTTCTGCATTCACCTTGCAAACTTGTTAGCAAACAACATGAGTGTTTTGTGATCATCGAAATTCAAAGGGATCCAACACTCATGACTTAAAATAATCATCCACGCGGCAGTGGTGGATGTAAAATTTTATTTTAATGAGATTTTAATAATGCACTCATACAAATTTAGTAGGGTTATTTATGGTAAAAAAATTATCCTCATAATATATATATTCAATCTAGTAAAATCTTAAGACTCCACTAAATATATGGTGGATCCGCCACTGTCCATGTGAGTTTATTAATTAGTCAACATAGGCAGATTTAACGTGCCTTTGAGTAAAAAAAAGATCAATTTAATTAAAAAAACTCAAAAGACTAAAAATTTATTAAAAAAATGCTTAATGAGAAAATCGAATCCAATGTCTCATTTTAGAGTCTTCCCTTAATAGTGGAAAATGATTTGTGTCCTGATATGAACATTAGTAAATGTTCATGCATTGATTAATTAATACATTTGAGATTCACCATCTCTTTTCCAATCCCTCACCTATTCCTTCCACCTAGAAAAGAGTTTAGTAGTGGAGATGAACGTAACCGACCATCTATCAAGTTAGGTTGGACGTATCCTATTGTACTAGTTAGTATGATGCGTCTATATCGTATTATATTGAGGATTTTACGATTTTTGATACGGTTCGATACGTGTATAGTTCATTTGTTATTTATTAATAAAATTTAATTTTTTAAAATTGAACTAGACCAGTAAATTATATAATACATGTGATATTATATTATACCATGAAAGATGCTATTCGGACCGATTTTTTTGATTCAGCCAACTTGCTTCAAGCAATCATGAAGAAAGAGAGACCTAGCTGGGATTTTTTTGATGCCCCCAGTTTGGAAACAAAGACGCCATATTTTTCTTAAAAAACTCTCCTGGCGTCTGTTTCTGTTGAAGAAGGGCAGGCAACACCCTCCCTGGCACTGCGACGACCTCGCCTGTCGCCACCCTTGGTGGAAAAATTGGCCCGAGGCAGGCCGGTTCACCTGAATTCCGAGACCACGTGCAACGGAATTGCCATACCCACTTGCCGCTGCTACGGAATCAAACATAGCGGTGTCAGATTAGATGATCACTATGAGGGTCTTCAGTCCTCTCTCTCTAGACTTTCTAGAGAGAGATGCTCCGGAGTTTTTAGGGTTTTTCATCGCCTTCTCCGTTTCAGCTTCGTCTTTCTCGGTGCCGATCGGGGGTAGCTCTGGTTCACAGAAATGCCTCCTCCCTTCCTCTTGCCACCGAAGGGAGGTTCGTTCTCCCCTTCTTAGGGAAGTTTTTGTCTGAAAAATATGTTTCCTATTTTGGTTCTTTCTTTTAGGGGTGATTTTGTTCACCGGCTCTGTTGGTGTCCTTCTCTCCGATTTTATCGGAGAATGACTCGCGGTCTTCATAGCCTTCAGTTGTCAAGGGCATCGTTGTTGTTTTGTTCTTCCTGTTTCGTAGGTTCGATTAAGGTGGCTATTGTAGATGGAGCCTCCGATCTCCACCATGCTCCTCCAGGTCGGTTCTTCTGCTTCCATCTCACGATCGTCCATGACCTTTGCATTTGGGGCTTTCACTTTCTTCCTCTTTGGCCCGACGAGATCCCTTCTTGGCATTTTGAAGCTCTATTCGTCCATCACATATCAAGACAACACTCTTCCTCCCTGCCTTCGTCGAGCTCTTCCACGGCAAAGCTGTCCGTGGCCCCGTGGGCGCGGCTATTCCCGTCAAGCTGATGCTAGTGAAATCCGACTGTCTTTGGCAGCTCTGTGCGACGTTTGGATCGGTGTGGAAGTTTGTGAAGCAGTACTCAAGACTGCTCAGGCCCATCCATGTTGTGAAGCCTGTTGGTGTTGCTCCTGCTACTAGTGGTTTCTTTCCACTCCGCTCCCCTATGTTGGGACTTTAAACTTCGGTGATGCTCGCAGTTGAGCTTCATCCGTACACCTTCTTCATGTGTACATCTTCCGAGCACCTGGTTTGCTGCACATCAGAGTTGCAGCCTCTCCTTCTGAGTGGTCATCCTCATCAATCTTGTGTCTTCCTCATCCAAGCTTCATCTATCTTAGATTATTCTTGCTTTGTTCTTCGACTTAGAGTGGCTATGTCTTAGTGGATCCTCTGTTCTTCTACTTTTTGTAGAGGTGTAAACGGAACCTGATATTTCGACCCGATTTCGATAAAAATTATCGATTTCGGAATCGAAAAATGATACCGATAGCTTATCGGAATTGATATCGGATATTCCGATAAACTATCGGAAATCGGAATTGAAAAATAATCGGAATCGATATCGATTATTCTGATAAATTATCATAAACTCAAAAGGTAAAATTATGGTAAACACCTTAGTTTATCAGAATTTCGGTTCCGATAATATTATCAGAATCGGAACGGAATCGGAATTAACCATTTCGATTTTATCGGAATCGAAATGGAAACCATATTTCGGTTATCGAAATCGGAATCGGAATCTGTGTTTTCGATTCTGAACCTGACCCGTTTACAGCCCTAACTTTTTGTCTCTTTAAGTTGTTGGCGTTGGTGATGGTGATCAAATGGTGCCACACTTGTGTTCGCAGAGTATCGATAGCCATGCTCCCCTCGCTATTGTACCCAGCAATCCTCTCACCGTTGAATCTTGTACTCCTCATTTAGTTTAATATATTATCTTATTATCTTATCAAAAAGAAAAGCAGGGTTAGCATTCGACTTTCTAATTATTGAAAATTATTTATATCGAGAAAAAATTGTAATAATATATCGTAAGAAAGAAACTTTATGGACTAGCTAGACGTCCACTTCCACTTTTTTGAATGGGCTAATAAAATTCCTCCTTTTTAATCTACATCATTATAACTAACAAGATTTTCCTTGCAATGCGTATTTCTTTTGATTATTATGTCACCGATTATGTCTTTTATGCCATTTCTTGGTTTAGCATTTAATGGACTACAAATTTCTTCTAATTTAATTTATGCTCACCTATTTTTGATTAAGTTAATTATATCATATTCACAAGTTATTTGAAGTACGTACGTCTAATGGATGTGTGGAGAGGTAATGATTAAACATATATTAGATGTTTTGTTGTTTGTAATAATGTTATAAGCTAGAATATGTCTATTGGAAAAGCTGATGATATTTTTTTTATTGAAGGTTTGTGGCAGCTACGCGTCTTTTTTTTGGACAAAAACTAGGCTACAATATTTAATCTAGATAATTGAGTACATATATTGGGAAAAAATACAAAAGTGATCAAACAACTAGAAGAGAACCGCACAAAATAAAAAACATCCTGCACAGAGTTGATGCTTAAAATGACCAACCAATACAAAAGATCACAACACGCGAAGTAGCTTCAAACTCGGTAGCATCAACACAACCCTAATATTATTTTTTTAAAAGTTGACTTAGTACGAGATACCGGAATAATACCTGTCCTCATAGATATTAAGTATTTTTTATTGTTAATAAAAAAGAGAAATACTTAGTGTTATCTAAAGAGAGTAATAATTGAATTGTATTTTAAGTAATTTTATTGGTTGAAAAATCTAACAAAATTTTCTCTCTCTTTCTTTTTCGATCAATAAAATTACTTAAAAGATATTACTCATTTTTATTGCCTTTTTCTTAGAGAGCACTAATATTTTTCATAAAAAAAAATTAAACATTGGCCAGAGGACTATAGTGCAATTATATAGTTTTTTTAGTTGATAGCACAATTAACCACTGTTGCTGCAGAAATCCCACTCCGCCCAAAATTCGAGTTCAAAATCCCTCCCTCCAACCCTGTCCTGTGTCCATCCCGCCTACAGTCTTGGCTTGGGGGGGGGGGGGGGGGGGGACATCTATATCTATACTATAATACTAAAACAGAGTTTTCTGTTTCCCGCCTAAATTAGATACAGGACACGTGTAAACACCAGTTTAAACTGAAGCATGGCGTTTCGCCTTCTCCTTCTTTTTCTTCCTGCATGCGATGCCTACCCATTCATCAATACCAGGCGTTTCGCCTTCCCATGTCTGCTGCCGTCTCATTCTTCTCTCCGCGTTTGCGCCAGCTTGCCCCCACTCCCTCTTTCTCTGTTATATATATTTTTCCTCTTCTATTCCGCCGCCGCTACCACATCTATCTGCTTTCCGCCCCTGCGTCGCGGCCCTGCTCACACCTCCACCCCTCCCTGTGCCGGTGGGGACACATCCGGCTGCCGTGGTTCTCATGCACACATGCATGTCGCCGACGCCCAAAACACTCCTTCGGACTGGGTCAACCTCCATAATGCCACTCGCTGCAGCGTGGGTGTCGCGCCGGTGTCGTGGGACAACACCGTCGCCGCCTACGCGTGGTGGTACGCAAACCAGAGGATCGGGGACTGCCAACTCAAACACTCCGGGGCCCTTACGGGGAGAACCTTTTCGTGGGATGGGGGCGCGAGTTATCCATCGCTGACGCTGTGAAGGCATGGGTGGACGAGCGGCAGCACTACAACTGCCGGAGTAATAGCTGCGCCAGCGAACAGGTCTGCGGGCACTACACGCAGGGGTGTGGAGCAGCTCCACAAGGATTGGCTGCGCCCGAGTGAAGTGCAGCAACGGCGGCATATTCATCACCTGCAACTACAGCCCCGGGAACTTCATCGGCCAGCGCCCTAACCCATGCCGTGGTATGCCATCGACGGAACAACTCTCCTCCTTCCATTGTCAACAGTGCATTCCCAAACCCAGATCATCGTACCCCTCCCTTCGGCATTCTCGACAGTGCCCTATACCGTGAGGAGAAGGAGCGTCTCCGTGCTCCAGTCCTCGACATTTTTTGGACCCGGTCGCGTGCGTCTTCCCCGCCGCGCCGTGTTCCTGCTCGTCCCACGTCCGCACGCTGCTGCCTCTGCTACTTCGCTCGCGCGACTACCAGCCACCGCGTTGGCTCTGCATATTTGCCCGTCGACGCCTGCATCATCCCGCCGTTTGCTCACTGCCCCGCCGTGCCGTGCTGCTCGCCGCCCCTTCTCGCCTGCTTAAGCATCTGCGCTGTCCCTACCCGCTCGCGCGCCAACGCCTCTTGAGGCTCGCCTGTGAACCTCCGCATCGCCCTTCCCCCGCCGCTGCTGATCTCTCCAGGCGCCGTCCGCGCGTTTGCCCGTTGTGTGCGCCACCTGCACAATCGTCTGGCTTCGGCGGCTGCTCCTCCCCTCTCACGGCCAACGGCTTGGCATCCTCCATCCCCAGCACTGCCGGTTGCCCGCCCCGCCTCCCTCATCCACCCTCCACCTATCACGTACAAGGGTGAATATTAGCTACTGTAGCTCTGCAGTAATTACTGTAGCGCTACAGTAGCTACAGTAGATAGCGGTTTATTTTTTTTCTCTTTTTACTTATAAATTTTTATTTTAAAAAAATTATGTAACATTACATTTTTCAATTTATAATTTTTTTTAAAATATAAAAAATAAAATCATAAAAATTTATGCATACTACTGTGCGGCCGGGTCCAAGATCCGAACAACGACTTGCTGCTCGCCGAACACATCATTACATCGTTGATAATCGTAGAGAAATTTGATGTAGATGTGATATAACGGTATTCTAAATGTTCTCATTATTGCTGCATTATCCCGGCCATCTTCTTCTTAGTCCTACGCCATGTAAGAAATCATTCGCCATGATGTAATTTAGATTATCAAACTACATTTTTTTTAAACACATACGTCATGCCATAACACTTGACCATTCATTATTTCTTTATCCTAATGTAGCGCTATAGTGATTTGAAAAAATAATGATGCACTTGATTAATCTCCCATACCATGTCTACATTATTATCCATCCCTTTTATCTTTACGATTATAGTGTACTTTTCCCTTCCCAAATTGAACCAACCTTCAAAGTTGGCATGCATGTTTGAATCACAGACTAGAACCAAAGAAGTTTATCATCCACAATCTTTTTTTCAAAGTGAGGTCTAACTTTCATGATGGAAGTAAAGGATGATAGAAAGGAGAAGATGCACTGTAATTCATATTTGAGAAACAAAATAAAAAGTCAGATCGGACTAAGAAAATGACAAGCCCCAAATGTTTAAGATTTTTATATGGTTTTGGTGTACATTATACTGGAGCGCCATAGATAGAGATTTTTCAATTTTTTTCTTAACAAAATGCTCTTTTCATTGTATATATATCAAGGTTCGCCGTATCGACCGGATCGATCGTACCGTATTCTCCGTGGTACGGTACGTATCGAACCGTACCGTACCGTTGAGATACGTGGAAAATTGACATATTGTGTTGAAACTCATTTTGTACCTTGTAAACCCATTCAAATAATGTTCATTTGTGTTGAAATTTTAGCTATAAACTAATGTAATAGTTTTACAAATTATGGTGATTTTAGTTTAATTTTTAAAATTTATTTTACACTGGGTGAAAAATCACCCGAAAAATAGTTGCATCGGCTTAATATCGAAATCCGTACGTCAACAATTCCGGATATTTACATTTCTGATATCACCATATTTTTCTAAAAATTATGGTGTTCTCAAAATTTATTTTCGTTACAGTTTTTTGATGTCGTCTTGTCGGAACGCGCATTTCTGAGTATGGCATTGAGCTATCATTTATTAATGTTAATTAATCCTAGATATTAATAAAATTACTATAATTTGTATCATCTCTTAATTAATTTATGATTGAAATTTTATCTCAATTAGACACTAATTAGACCACTTAAGTGCAGACAGAGTTTGTCGCGGTATGACGAACTCTCTGTGCGCGTACTTCAACGGGACGACATTTGGTTTCGAAAATAAAATCAAATATGAAGTCATCATAATTACTAGAAAAATGTACTGATTATAAAAATATAAATATCATGAGTTATTGATACATAGATGTAGAGATTAGGTCGACCTAATAATTTTTGGGACAGTTTTTACTTGACAAAAAATTAATTAAAAAAATTAAACTAAAATTATTAAAATTTGTATCACATATTAATTAGCTTATGTTTAAAATTTCATCTCAATTAGACACCATTAAATCCCTTAAATGTTGAGAGTAAGTCGATTTACTAATTTTTAAGATAATTTTTATTTGATAAAAAATAATTAAAAAAATTAAACTAAAATTACTATAATTTGTATTATCTCTTAATTAATCTGTGTTTAAATTTTTATCTTAATTGAACATCATTTACATCATTTTAATATACCTAATATAAAAAATTATGAAAAAAAAATTAACCGGGGAATGGGGTGACCCGACCGTGCCCGGGTGCCGTTGGCGCCCGGGCACGGTACGGTACGCCCGTGCCGCCCCGGTTTGGGCGGCACGGGCGAACCATGATATATTTTGTTAGAAGATGTTACTGTTATCATATAAGTTATATATCCCCCTGTGCAACTATATATATTATTAGATATTCAAGTGAATTAGTCTTTTTGAAAGAGAAATCATTTTTACTGGTCTGCATGGATAAAAAGCCGACGTGGAAGCACCGTGCGGCCGACCTGATTGGTCGGCCGCGAGTGGGCCCCACGCGAGCTCGGCAAGTTCTCTATGAATCAAAGAGTTTGAACACAACAATTATACCCTGTGACAGATCTGATTTTACTGTTGATTTTTTTAATTACAATTTTTAATTTCATGTGATTGTGTTTATGTTATTAGAAATGTCTTAGCTTTAGTATAGATTTGTATTTAAATTTCAACTTTCATGAAAATATTTTATAATGCAATTGTTTGAATGAATTTTTAGATTTTAATTTTTTTTCTTAGAGAACTCTATTCAGATCTTTGTAGATTTTGAGTTTTCAGTTAATCTGATTATTTTATAAAACTATTTTCAAATCCATGAATGATTGAATTTTAGCTATAAACAAATAAAGAAATAAATTAAATTAACTATTATGCTTGAGATTCCAGTAAATTTGAAAGAATATGAACATTATAATTTATAAGGTATTAACAATAGATTTTTGGTATCAAAATATAACATAGAGTAAACTGGTGTATATGGTTAATTTTGAATGCGATATTTCTGAATTGTTGTTAAGAATATACTTTTGTTTTGAAACTATAGTACTGAAAGTATATTTACTAAAAGATTGGTTTAGTTAGATTTGTGGTGTTAATTCTTTCCACTATTTTTTTAAATTTATTTTCTCTTCTTCTTTGGACTTCTTCCCCGTTATGTTTTGACGGTAAATCTTCATTTTTACGAAGAAGATATTTTAATTAAATATATTTTAGACATTTTAAAAAATAGTCATTTATAATTACATAATTTTTTGGCAATGATGAAACAAAATTTGAAATATTTTAATTATAGATCTTCTGTAAAAAAAAGAATGATAATTATTGAAATTTAATATTATATATTTTTAAAAATTAAATTTTAAAATTTTTTAAAACAATCGCTGCATCGCACGGGTGTCAAACTAGTGATTATATAGTTGTTGTTTCGCAAAGAGGGTAGATGATGATGTTAAGCGCTGCCACCGGTGTTTGAGATTTTGCCTTTCAACTGCTCTTCGTCATACTTACTTTTGAGATAAATTATTATAGATATCTAATTAGTCTTGACTTGGTCCCTTTTAATGGCCTGTGCCATTCAGATTATACTGATCTTTGCCATTTATTATTTTAATATTCTTAATAAAATAGCTGATTTCAGGCCTTTAGCTTAAAAAAGAAAAGATGATAGGATTCTCAAATCATGGGTTTTATCTATCGAAAAATTGAGATGGAACTGGGTATCCTTAAAAGCTAATGGTGCAACCACCTATCACTTTTGAGAAATTTTAATTATCCGATTGCACGGGAGCGGCTTCGTAATTATATAAGAGAGGGGGTGGGGTCCAAACTTTAAAAGTGCAGGTCCCACCCTCGAACCTCTCTTTTGACACGTGTCATGGGCAGTAATCGCTACTCATCACTTTTACATATATGAGTAATCATAATCTGAAAATTGAATATATACAGCTACATAAACATTGTTATATAATAATAAATGTCATCTATACTATAATAATATAACTCAGTCCTAGAGGACAGTACCAAGAGCTAAGTTCTAATCCCGCCTAAATATTCTCCTCAAAATCAAAAGAAATATAGTCGGCTCTAATGAACAAGAAGTGGAACTTTTTAAAATGACAGATGTATTTTACCTATTTTTAGGTGACAAATGAGGAAACATGGAACTCTGTTTTAGTATTATAATATAGATATACCACAACTTGTATCATGAGAAGATTTCAATTTATGTTAAAATCTGATTAGAAAATGTTTGAGTTTTCGATGCAATAGTTCTAAAGTCATTTCCTATGAAAACATTTGGTTTTTAATTAGTAGTCTCTTCCAAATCATTTTCCATGGATTCATGTTAGTATGCTTATTTTTTATTCTATGGAGATGTATTTTTTTAGATGTAAGGAAAGCATCCAAATATAATAGAAATATTTCCCTAACATTTTAGTTGATTGGATAACATATCTTAAAGTAATTAGTTGATTGGATTAGAATACAGAAAAACATGATTGAATTTGATTTCCCTTTGTACCAAAACAAAAGGTACAAAGAAATCTAAAAATATGTTAATGTATTAGCAGCCAAGTTTTAATGTATATAGTTTTGAGTTGAAATGACTGTTTGACATCTTAATGAGCTGAATAACACATTTTCTATTCTAAAAGTTAAATTCAGGTTTTTGAAGCATGATTGAATATGTTTTATGTGGACATTGTTATAATGGCTGCTTTTAAGATTAACTTTTATATAGATTTGAAAACCATGCAATGAGGTTGTGCTCTTATATTTTATATTTGAAAGATAGAACTTTTCTTTCCCACTAATTACCGTCTTCTAATAGCCCTATATAAAATTGCCACCACTGTTTTATCCTCCATGTGGTAATCAACTGTTTCAAAAGTTATATTATTTATTCTATTTTATTTTTCTAATTTTTATCCTCTCACCCTCCACTGGTTCCCCCTCTGTCACCCTTCTCTTACTCTCGCTCTGCATTGACTGACTTCCTGCCACTCTCTTTATGCTTGCCAATTATCTCCATGTAATTTATGAATAACAATAACAAATGTGCCTTCTTTTTCTTTATAGATTGTTAATATCTCAACTCCTTCTACATCTTCACACCGAGAGGTAGCACCTCGTCGGATTGTTAATAGCTCAGGAGCCAGGTTTTATATTGTTTAGATTTATTTTTGAAAGTTAAATGATTTGTTTTACATTCTTGACTTTAAATGAACTATTTGGTATCTTAACTTGACCCACTACTTGTATGGCTCCATATAAATCATGTTAGTATGTGATTGGAAACTACTAGGAGCTTTGGATGCATATATGTTCCTCTAAATCCAGAATCTCTATAAGAAGATAGACATTACAAAAGAACAAACAAAATTATTTCTTAAGAACCGACTGCAAATGCCACCACCGCCATCTCCTCCGATGCTTTCAGATTTTGTTTATTTATCCTCTAAATCCAGGAGCTCTTTCAGATTTTGATTTATTTATTCTATTTTTCCCCATTTTTTTATCCTCACACCCTCCACCGGTGTCCCCTCTCTCACCCTTCTCTTACTCACGCTCTGCATTGACTCCTTACCACTCTCTCTTTCTACTTGCCAATTGTCTCTATGTATTTATGAATAACAGTTAACAAATGTACCTTTTTCTTTACAGATTGTTAATATCTCATCTCCCTCGACATCTTCACACGGAGAGGTTGCATCCCGGTCAGATTGTTAATATCTCAGGAGTCAGGTTTTATAGTGTTTACATTTATTTTAAAAATTAAATAATTTATTTTATGATACAAAATATCTTTTCAATTACATGTTCTTTAAGTAATATCATTTCATTAATTGAAGAAGACTATTTTAGATAATGATCGATGATTTATCTGGTGATGCTATTGTTACACAACATTTATGCAACAAGATGAAGAAGAATAAAGTTGAAAAGGAAGAGGTTGAAAGTTGACAATTTATCTGATGTTTATGATTGTTTATGACTTACGTTTCATGACATGGACCAATCTTTCGTATAGATTTTTTATTTACTCACAATATTTACTTTATCACTAATTATTGCCATCATTTCTAAAACAAATGTGTACATAAACTTTTAGATATATAATATATTAAAAATATTTAAATCTAAAATTTTCCGTGCATCGCACGGGTATGGAACTAGTTACAATACAATCATAAGTAAAATTATACAATCATAAATACTAAAAATATAATTATATTATACTATAATGTGCACCAATATATATATATAATTAATTGTAAATACCAATATATAATTATAAATTCCAAGATATAACTGTAACCACATAAACAAAATTATATGCATCAATGTGTCTATGTGTACAACTAAAAGTATCAATATAGCCATACACAAGTATATACAATCATAAATACAAATATACAACCATAAGTATGTATAAACAACTATAAGCTTGTATATATATCCAATTTACCAATCCACGTATATACAACTATAAGTATCTATATACGCTCTTCAGCATATATATATATATATATATATATATATATATATATATATATATATATATATATATATATATATTGATCATAAGCAATAATACACAACCATCAATGCATATCACATAATTATAAGTGTAAATATACAATCATAAATAAATAAGTACTAATATATGATCATAAGTATATGTATGGTTAGCTGTACCACGGCAACCACCGCAGTACGTACCGTGTCGGTCGGGTCACTTTATTGGGGTGACCCGAGCATGCCGCGGCAGACCGATCTGGTTCGTTAAATTTGTTTTTTTTTTTTCATTCATCTCATATATCCGGTACATTTAAGGGGTCTAAATAGTACATAATTGAGGTGAAATTTCAAACATAAACTAATTAAGAGATGATATAAATTATGATAATTTTATTTCAAAATTTTAAATTATTTTTTTTGTCAAGTAAAAATTGTCTCAAAATCATTAGGTCGACTTAATCTCAATATTTATGCATCAATAACTCTTGATATTTTATATTTTCAGAATCAGTAGATTTTTCTAGTAATTATGATAACTTTAGATTTGATTTTATTTTCGAAACTAGATGTCGTCCCGTTGAATTGCGCAGAGGGTTCGCCGTACCGCGGTAAATCCTGTGTTCACTTAAGAGGTCTAAATGGTGTCTAATTGAAATAAAATTTCAAACACAAGCTAATTAAGAGATGATACAAATTATAGTAATTATAGTTTAATTTTTTTAATTATTTTTTTTGTCAAGTAAAAATTATCTTAAAAATCATTAGGTCGACTTAATCTCAACATCTATGCATCAATAATTCCTGATATTTTATATTTTTAGAATCAATATATTTTTCTAGTAATTATGATGACTTCAGATTTGACTTTATTTTTAGAATCGAATACCGTCATGTTGAAGTGCTCACAATAAAACATAGTATCAGAATTATGAAAATATTTTAAAATTAAAGATAATATGTTTTATATAAGTGATCATGTCTTACCTAGAATTACTATCTCTTTTAATTTCTTAGTGTCATATTAATATTTTATTATAAATTTTAAGACGTTACAGTTTTGTTTCTATTTTCAGATTCTTGGTGTTGATGTAATGAAATATATTGGTCATATCATGAACAACTTTCATGAAGAGACCAAAGACTGGATCACCCTCGTTCAGGCTGTAGAGATGTCGCACTCACTGCTAGTTTGGATCGCGATATGAGAGAGAAGGTCACTGTATCTTTAAGCACAAACCTTCATTTGATGTGATTTTAGTTGGAGCTTGTAGAGGAAGTCGTGGAGAACAACTTTCATGAAGAAGTCTCGAAGAGATATACCTTCTTTTGAGATGTGGAAGGTATGATAATCTTGTATATGTAGATCATGATATGAGAGAGAATGTGAAAAAAATCAACTATAATTTTGGGCACAAACCACCATTTGATGTGATATTCTACTTCGAGGACGAAGCTGAAGAAGAGTAGAACAACTTTGATTAAGACCTCGTGAGCATATCAACCCCTTTTCAGGTTGTAGAAGACGTGATATCTTTGATGGTTCTGGAGGATATGAGAGAGAAAAGGGAGAGAGAAATGGTGCAACGTTGAGAATGACTTCTCCTCTGATTTTGGGCGATGGGGCTTGGTGAGCAGAGCCTCCAGGGGTCTCTTCACGTGGTGGTAACATTTTTCTATCCTATAGAGTCCTAGGATGTGTTTAAGAGAGAGAGAGAGAGAGAGAGAGAGTACAATCTCGAGTTAGATAGAGAGTCCATGCATGAGAAGAGATGGAGAGTCTATCTTGACTTTGGATGGTGAGTCTTCTTTTGAAGTTTGCTCATTTTAAATATTCATCAAGTCACAAAACTAAAAGAAAAAAAAAATCAAACAAGCCCTTTCCCCACTGTATCTCAGCGGTACGGTACGTACCACAAAAAATACGGCACGGTCCATCCAGATGATACAACGAACCTTGAGTATATGACCATAAGAATAAGCACTAATATATAATCGTAAGTGTAAATATATACAATTAGAAGTACTCATATACAACCATAAACACTAATATACGATTAAAAACACATATACAAGTGTTGCTCGAAGTCGAAATTTGATAAGAATTATAAAAAAAATATCAGATTCTAAATTGAATACGTAAATAATAGTTTTTGTATCCAAATATGTTTCTTCGAATTATCGAAAACCAGATTAAAAAATTAGATAATATTGAATATAAATAGATTTGAAAAATTACATTTGAAAATTAGATAATATATATATATTATTTATTATTGGATTCGAAAATCAGTAATCAGATATGGAAATTGTTGTTTCCATATCTTACCAACAACTTATCAGATATATCCGAATCCCAATCCAAATTGCTATCGGTGGTTAAATGAATTTTTGAATCTTATAATTTTTATAAGAATTAGATCAGATAATTAAATTTTCAGATATTTTTTACAATTCTATATACAATTATAAACACCAATATATAACTATAGAAGCATAATATATATATATATATATATATATATATATTATATATATATTAATCATATGCACAAATATACAACCATACGTGCATGTATCAATGCACATGGACAATTATAAGTCTGTATATAGAATTATAGTACCAATATAAAACCATAACACATACACAACAGTAAACACCAATATATAATTATAAGCATATATACACAACCCCAAACATACATATATATATATATATATATATAATTTTTATTATGAAAAACAACTACACACAAATAAATACGCACAAGCATTACTATACAACTATGAGCACTTTATATAATCATAAGCACTAATATATAACTATGAGCATGAATATACCATCATAAATATTAAAATACAACAGCTTACACTAATAATATAGACAAATAAGTTTGAAGATACCACTATAAGTACTAGTATATAACCCAAAAAACAAAATTGGCTCAATTTAATACCCAAGTTTGCTTTAAAAAGATCAGGCTTGGTCGGATTTTTGAGTTTTGAATGCGAACAACAATTGCTGCTCGAGGCACGAGAGGCTCCGTGCCAAGAGAGAGCCCTGAGAGTGGAGCCCGCAACTTTAAGAGTGCGAGTCTTACTCCTCTCTCTCATATAATTATCCACGATAGTAACCGGATAATTATAATTTCTCTTAAGATGTCTATTGACAGCCCTAATTTAACATATGACATTGGAGGCGCATTACATGGGATTGCAGTGCGTTTGAGAATCGAAACTACTGCCCTCCCAAAAAATGCCTCGAGCCATGTTTACAAAGTTTGTTTTAAAATGTTAAGGGACTGAGTTAACCAATATAGTTTTACATTGACCAGCGTAGGTTTAGCTTTCGATTAAAATACATATTCTAGACTGAGAAATGCTATCCAATTCTATATTTCTCAATCAAAACTTTCATTATTAAAATTACATTTTTCGATACAAAACTATATGTATCAGTCGCATCCTTTTCTATTTCATCCGAACCATATGTGTTAGTTGCTTGTAGGTGATCAGCTTTGAAGAGAGAGGCAGTATGAAGTGTTGCTTTTGGTTGACAGAGACAAGTGCAATGACATATTCTGAAACATCTGAGATATATCGACGATTTTTTAATAATTCAAAAAAAAATTAACACAACACAGATATGATATTTTATGCGATTATTCAAATATTGTTTATAATTCATAAAAAAAATTGTTATGGGGAAAATATATCCAGAATCCCATTTCACAAGTTGGACCAGGAAAACCGTATTGTTGCTCTTCCGATAAGCAATCTTCGAAGCTCCGTTGCTGCGAACGCACTGCAAACACTGCACGTTATCGGGGTAATCTCGGCGAGGCCAAGCTCGCTGGACCGACGAGCTGCCATCTCCGATCCGGGCTTTCTCCCTTCCCTCCGTCCATGGCTGCCGGAATCGGCGGAGTCATCAGGCTTTCCTTCGTCCTCGCCGTCCTCTTGCTGCTGATGTCGGAGTCCTCCCTCGCGTACACGGCGAGGAGGGGCCGCGGCGGGGAGAAGGGGGCGGTCAACTGCAGGGAGGTGGCTTCCAAGGTGGAGTGCGAGAGGAACTCCAAGTGGTGCAGGTGGTGCACCAGCGATGCCCTCGACGACATGTGTTTCGGCGCCGCCGAGGCCTGGAGGCTGCCTCAACAGGTCTTCTCCTGCGGCTGATCCGCTGGGGCCGACGACCTCCCTTTTTCTGTAATTCGATTCCTCCTCTATCCCTCTCCACGTCTGTTCTTCTGATTTCACATGTATCATGTTCCTCTTGCTTTACTGAGGATGGTTTCGGGAGTGGGTGAAAGGGGATCCTGTTGGTGGTGGTGGTCTTATGGATGAATGGGGGTTGTTTTCTATGATGCCTTTGCATATTCTTGAGGAACAATTCCACCGACCGGATACATTTTGTTGTACGTGAAAAGGCTGATCTATGGGACTTTGTAAGCTGAGTAGGATGTTCAAAATTCTCTTTTGTCTTATCGTCGTTGATGTGGCTATTCTACCTTGACAGTATTCATACGATTTATTGTTGAACTCTTGCTTTTCCTGTTTCTGTTCATCCAATGTTTGCCCAAGTGTACAATGTGAATTGTACGTTGTCAATAATTAGGAAATGCCTTCATATTGCTTACGTTACCTTTGTCCATGTGCAAATCTGCTTTCAAGAGGTTATTTTCTGCTAGATGCCATGCCATGCTGCAAACGGTGATCTACCTTATGGGCCATTTGCTCACTGTATATAATTCTGTGTCTGCGGCAATTTTGATATAGCTACTAATAGCAACCAATAGTATGCATTTAACCAATAATCAGATGGTGACAAGAAGTCTAATACAGGCTAGAACCCGTATGAAAATATTCCAACTCAGGCTTCTCACCCTAACACCCTCGGGCTCTGATTCCCCACATTCTTCCTATATCAAATTGATATCCTAAACTCCTAAGAATGTTAACATGAAATATCATTTCCTAAAAATGCTAAATAATTCAACATATCATTCTCAGAAACTGTTAGATATTTTTTAGACCTGGTGTTACTGAAATTGTGGGGTACATGCTACATATTACCGGTGCCACAACACATTGGATGCTTCTGTATGTGTTTAAGGTAGCTGTGGGAACAAAAGGATTCTTACGATTAGTGTTAACTTTGTAAATAATGTTATCATCTATGTTTACTTGTAGAGTAGGGGGCATCTATCCCTGTAAATCTGAAGCCATGAATTGAAAGTTTCAGTGGAATGCTGATCATGCACCTAGTGGCATATGTTTACCCTGATTATGTTTTTCCAGCATGGAAAGGCAACAGATTTATCCTTTTGCTTCCTTGCTCTATCTTGCAACTATTCTTTTTGCTCCTTCCATTTTTTACGGTTTCTCTTTCCACAGGTGCAGTCGTATTCCCAATCTATTGCTTCTTGTCCTCTTGTTTTCCAGGTGCCATTTTTTTTTTAAATTAACTGGACCTTGATACATGAATGAAGAAGTTTGAAGTGTCAAGCACTATTTTGGCCAACAATTTCTTAGAGGGATAATTATTTCATTTGCATTTGTAAGATGCTAAAACAATGGGACAAGATCCATCTATTGCCTCAGTTATCTTCTACTTATTTATCATAGCTACATGTTTAGGTGTAATATCATGATCTATTAGCAAAAGGTATAAATAATCCCAGTCAGTTTGTGCATGGAACCAGTATTATCAAGACAGGAAAAATGTGAGCTGTCTTCTTTGCACCTACTTGGTCCCTCTGCAAGATGTGAGATGCAAAAAAGTGAAAAAATGAGATACAAAAAGCTTTATCTGTTCAGCCACCTTGCATCTTCATTCACTGTTGGCTTCGAGATGGCCTCTGTAACTACTAACTCCACCCACATCCCACATAAAACACATACATTTGTATTGTGCGGTTTATTTGTTTATTCTTCAACAAATGGTTCACCATTATGTGGATAATTCAAGCACCTTGTTCATCTTTATGTTCAAATACGGAATTTGCTAGTAGCAGTCTAATATTCATTGGCAGACAAATGATTTCACAAGTTTTAATGGTTTTAATTACTTTATTTGTGAAGCTGAGTCAATCCAAGTTTGACTTCAGGCCAAACTAATCAGTCTGGTTTGGTTTTTTGGTTCAAACCAAATTATGCACATCAAACTGATCAGTTTGTTTCCTTTCTGAAAACCAATTATTCGTATAGTATTAAGTTATTCAACTATTTACAGATTGTCTACAAAGCATGGTTTGTCATGGCGGGGCGAATCGGCCCGATTCCCCCGAATCGGAGCGGATCAGGGGCGGGCCGAGTTGTGATCCGCATGGATCCGCCGCCCGGCCGCGAATCGAATGGATCCGATGCGATCCGATCCGATTCCCCGATCCGCCACGATGTGATCCCTGATTCGCCCAGAATCGAGGCGAATCGGGTCCGATTCGCATGATTATTATATATATATATATATATGATGTTTATGTATGTGTGTCAGGCAGGGTTGTGAGGAGTCAGGATCCTCTTCAGGCAGGGTTGTCAGGATCCTCTTATTTACCTGAATATCATTTAAGTAAATGTTAACTTAAGATATTACATGTAAATAAGGAAGTACCCCCCATTTGAATCCAATAAAAATATCAAAAAAATCATATCTCTTACCAATAAAAAGTCAACTCTCCCACCGAAGAAGAAAATCGCGATTTCGATGATTTTAACGAAATGCTAACTTTTTAATCTCTCATAATTTGGTCTATCTAAAAATTTGATAATTCAAATAAACCATATGGAACACTAAAAATCCAAAGTCCGGTAAAAAAAAGTCAAATGTGCATGTGACTTCTCCAAGGGAACCGCTCTCCTACTGACAGTACTCAGTATGTTGAGACCTCTTAAGATTTGGTCAAACTTAAACTATCATCATTCAAACTCATTAGAATTGTCACTTTCTAGTTTCTCACAATTAGAAAGTGAAAAATCTCATGAGTTTAGGTGATGATAGCTTAAGTTTGACCAAATCTTAAGATGCCTCGAGCAGACTAAGTGTTGTCAGTAGGAGAGTAGCTCCCTTGGAGAAGTCACATGCACGTTTGACTTTTTTTACCGGACTTTGGATTTTTAGTGTTCCATATAGTTTATTTGAATTATCAAATTTTTAGATAGACCAAATTATGAGAGATTAAAAAGTTAGCATTTCGCTAAAATCATCGAAATCGCGATTTTCTTCTTCAGTGGGAGAGTTGACTTTTTATTGGTAAGAGATATGATTTTTTTGATATTTTTATTAGATTCAAATGGGGGGTACTTCCTTATTTACATGTATATCTTAAGTAAATGAAACAACAAATTATAACATTTACTTAAATGATATTCAGGTAAATAAGAGGATCCTGACAACCCTGCCTGACACACATACATAAATATCATATATATATATATATATAATAATCATGCGAATCGGACCCGATTCGCCTCGATTCTGGGCGAATCGGATCGCATCAGGGCGGATCCGATTCGCCCCGAATCGGCGATACGTCAAACCATGCTACAAAGATACCTGCAAAAAAAAGATTGACTACAAAAATTCATAATGTATAAGTCTTTTCTGAACCCATTCATGGAAAGACATCATTCTCACGTGAGTCTATAAACTAATTGAAAGGACAACAAAATTCCTGTCCGTTCCCCAGGTAGCACAGATGTTTCCATTTCAATACATCTCAAAAGTCCTTTTCTGATCTGTATTGATCCCTATTGATGGGTTAATTACACTGGCCTTAAACAGTGTTCTGAGCAGCTTTATTCTAGAGAAGAAAAATTGGATGTGAGTAGTGAAGTATCCACTTTCTTATTTCCTTTTTCAGGGAAACTATCCTTATACTCATCAAGAGGTCTGGAATACCCCGTTGCAAGTGGGCTCAACATGTATGAGGCTGTGCCAATAAGCTTCTATAAACTTCTGCAAGTTGCTTGATGTTATGTATGAAGTTCCACCTGGAATAAAGGTATAGATCTTTAGTATATCAAAGTGGATAATGATAGGTTGTGGGGGAGGGGGGGGGGTGGTATAGCCTGTTGGCTCCCTTCCCCTATTGATTTGTTTGACTAGGCGTGGGAAGTTTCAACCTAACAGCCAACTATTTGTGGCATTAGGTTGATGCCTTAATGTGACAATTTTTTTGAAAAAGTACACCTCCCCTCCAAAAGAAGGAAATGAAAAAGAAAAGGTTGAATGTCATGACAAGTTCATTGAATAGGCTTTTATGCAAGATGTTTGATGACACAAAGTAACAAAACTGAGGGCTTCACTTTCTTGTTTCTTGTTTGTCTCCCATCTTGTAACGTTTCAAAAAGTTTCTCTCCCATTTTGTAGCTGCTTTTTCCCATCCATGGAACCTGTTACATTCTGTTATGATTCTGAAGTGTATAACAATATTTGTATTGCTTTCAACTGTCATTTTGGAAACCTTTACATTACTGGCTGATAGGTAGCCTGTTGGCACCATCTTGTTAAGGCTTTAGTTTTACGTTGCGTGCAGTTGACAGATATCCATGGTTTACCTTTGGAAATTGCTTCCACTTCAACATGTGGCTGGTTAGAGAAGAAATGGAGATGTACTGTTGTAAGCAACAAGCACATGAGCAGACATGACTACTCCATCTAAATAACTTTTTTTTTTATAACGAGGACCCCCGCCCCATGTGGTTTTGTGGGTTCAGAGATTGGTGTTCGTGAACTCCAAAGTGAGGACTTGGCAGCCCTTACTTTCTGTGTATCAGTATTGCCCTTACCCCACTTGACCGGAAAAACTCCGGACCTACACACCTCGAGGATTGCATGTAGATCAGGTAAGCCTCCCCAGGAATTGAACTCGGGACCTCCTGCTTTTAAGCAAGAGTTCTAACCGATCGACTCAACTGGGGTCCTCTAGTCCATCTAAATAACTATAGAGGAAGAATGAAAAATATAGTTAATGGAAAAGGTAAACGGGATAAGAATGGGAATGCAGCAGAGCACTAAAGCTTTGGATCATTTTTCAGTTTCTACATGTTGACTGATCTTCTGTTGTTAGATTTCCCTCATAACTCCACTTTGAGCCGCCTTAATTATTTCTATCCAAAGTTTCTTACCCTGTGTACAGTTTGATCGTAGCCAGTGGCCACTTCCTGTTGAACTATTAGATTTTGGGTAGTTGACCGGTAGCCAATGGTCACCTTTGTCAAAAATGCAATGAGCTGAAAAATGTAGCTGGTTGGCAGGTGAAATAAGGGATTTACTTTGGACAGCAACGAGGTTATTAAAAGCAAATGAAAATTGCTATGAAAGTTGGAACTTTGGAATTGTTGTTAATGAAAGTAAACAGGTGAGAAAGATGGGAGTAACAGAATGCATTCGAGGCTTATTTATACTTTTTGATGATTTAATAACTTCATCTTTGTCAATCTAATTCTCTGGTTAGATCCTCTGATACCCCAGGTTATCTGCACTTACATCTATCCAACTTTCCCAGGCCACCTCTTTCTTCATGCTTTTTGTCTGAGAAACCATTGTAGCTGGCATGCAATCCTATGAAAAGCAGAAACTCTGATGATGTAAAGAACATGCATCAAAGAATGAACACCTGTGGGTGAATCATTTCAAGGGTAGGTGATGTACATTGAAAGACGAATCGACCCAAGTGAAGCTGTTCAGTAATAGGCAAGAAAATGCCAAAGCTTATCATTGTCTTCGGAAGGGCTATGTTCTAAATGCGAGGATGTGTGCGATTTCGTTGTGAGAGGAAACTTTCTGACACTGATGTCAACAGATATCTGTTAGCATGTAATGCGGAACCGGCAGATTGGGATCGAAATTGGCCGATTTGATTTCAAGAGTAGCCCCTTAGATCGTTAAAATTCTGGTTGAATCGGCTGAAATCGTCTTACATTGGCCGATCCTAGGTTGATTTGACTGATTCTACCACACATAATATATATATATATATATATAATATTTATTATTATTATATTTACGTTAATATATGATTGTATGTACATTCACACACACACACACATATATATATATATATATATATATATCACAAGTATGTATATGCATAAATTGTTTATGTATGGTATATATACTATGAAGATATACATACATATTAATTATGTGTGTACATAATAGATATGTATATGATTACATATATATTGTATACATATATGAATGTGTAAATTTATTTATACAATTATATATGTCATAAACACATATATAATTCAATGCACAAGACAGTCTCTTTACTTTGTAAATTAAAATTTTCGTTCCGCGGATGCTGCTCTCTTGAAACCTATATATATATAAAGTGTTTATTAATATGGTATATATATTATAAAGATATATATATTAATTATGTCTGTAGATTATATATATATATATGTATGAATGCAAAAATTTATATATATAATTACATATATCATAAACACATGTATAATCCAATACACGTTGATCCACATGTGCGTATCGCACAAAGGAGAGTTTAGGGCCTCAAGATGTACATTGTTGGAACATGGAGCTTAAGGACCTAAATTCTCCATTACGCAGATCAAAGTTCACGGGGACAATGTCTCTGAAAAGAAAATTTTAATGGACGGACCTACTTATTGGAGATTACATGTGTTTATGTTATATGTAATCATATACATAAATTTACACATTCATATATGTACACAATATATATGTAATCATATGCATATCTATTAATATACGGACATAATTAATATGTATATTTTTATAGTATATATATATCATATTAATAAACACTTTATACATATAGATATATATATGTTAATGTTCATACAATAATATATTAATGTAAATATAAGACAAGGTTTCATATTTCATAAATATATATATGTATGATTATATATATCATAAATATGTGTAAATATTGAAGACACTCTTTTTCTGATTTTTCCTGAAGTTTTCATTTTTATTTTTTTAAAAATATTTTTAATCTAGCCAATCTAGGATCTATCAGACTTCTGACAAATCGGCCCACAGCCCAAGCCGCTCCCTGGGTCGATCCAATAGTACTTTTGAGAGGTGCTATTAGGTTGTATATGACTGTAGCTTTTATTATTATTATTATTTTCTAGGATAATAGTGGAAATCATCTTTTTCTATAAATAATTTGATTAATTTCATCAATTATCTCTCTGTGTTCATTATGATCTAGCTTAACACAATATCCACAAGAAGGAGTTTTGTTCTGCCCTTCTGTCACCCCCATGTTCAATGTATGAGCTGTGACAAAGATTCCAGTGTTGCATATCTTTATCATGCATGAACAAAGGAATATTGAACTGTTTAATCTCAGCTTGAAAGTTCTTGGATAAGCAACTTCGGGCTCATGGAAGTTAGTGGAAGGACATGAATACCAGTTTGCAGTAGTTTACTCTCCACCAAATCTGGGCAGGTGTAGTTGCTGGCAGCTATAGCCACTGCCAGAGCAGATGACCCACAGGGAGTGTGGGAGGAGGAAGAAAACTGGGGGCATTATGACATTTCAACTCAATCCGCCTGCTTCTGGGATAGTCAAACCAGTGGTTGATTGGATGAGCACAGTTGTTGGCTGGCATGTCTTGTTAGGGCAATTGAATTTGGAAACCCAAGGTCAACCTTTGGAAAAGTTGAGAGCAAGCTGCAGATTCAAATGACTGGAATCTCTTCTACAACATGTCCATGTGGTATCAAAGATATCTAGAGGATAGCTACCACAATTCTTAAAAAAAAAAATCTACCCTAAATGTAGAATTGTCTGATAGAAGCTTCAATCTATGTGATAAGTAAAGAAAACATAATACAATTTGTGTTTCTCAAAAGAGAATAATTTGGGGAAATAGGTTAAAAATGGATTAGATAGAATCAAATTTCAGTGAACAACATTTTAATGGTCAGATGAACATCTGATGGATAATGTGTGTTTATAAGTTTATTCTCCAGTTGGCAACCAGACCATAATCAAAGACATGATGTCAAACATTAGATGGGCATCGCCTGGGAAGTGGGAACATAAGTATGGCCTGCTTTTGTGGATAGATTGTTGATTTTCAGTGCCCCAGAAAATGCATGCAGGATCCTCATTGTTCAACTTTAAGGACTTTTTTTTTCTTGAAAAAGTGGTGCCAAAAAAACCATTCTGCGGTCTGTTTGTTCTCATTCCTCCTCCATAATGTTATATGTGCAGATATAAATACATGAGTGATAAATTACACTTCTTTTTTAAAACCAATTGATATTGAAAATTTTAAATCATCAGGATCTAGTGGAAAGCATTGATGAGATCATATTTCGTTACTGAGAAGTTGCCTAATCTTTATCTAGTGTTTGTCTTGACATTGTGTTTCTCCTCATTATTGCTATGGTCATAGTTTCTAACCAATTATCTTCGATAGACATTTTAGATTGTTATGGATTTCATTATGTATGAATATCATGTTCATAGATTTCATTGCCATAAGACTAACAACATTGTCACATGTAAGAAAAGGCTTTCTATAGGCAGCCCCATCCATATCAAGTACAATGTCCCAACTCTGTAAGTTCTCACCGGCCTCTGACTTTCACCTATACTGTGGTATCATGTGTTGAGCACACCTAATATTTGTTAGTATTTAATTTTTAGTGACCAAATTAATAGGTTATGTCTGTACCTTGGATATGGAAAGTCGACTAATACAATTACCTAGGGAAGAGCTATTGCATGGAGAATTCATTCCGAATCATGCATGAGACATCATTAAGAGATTATCCAAATGAATTATAATGCTCATGTTACTATTACTCAATTGAAAAGTATGCTAGTTTTCTTACAAAAGTTTTTTCATAACATCCTTAGACTTTCAGGAAAATGCTAGTTTACGGGAGATAATGAGAAAAAAAATATTTGTCTGAAGGGATATATCATGGGATGCATGTAACGAGGCTTATGGATCACTTGTACTGTAGGTTCAGGCTAACTAGCCTCTTTAACTTAGCTCATATGCTCCCAATTCTCTTGGCAATTCAATCCACTGGTATTGTACGTAATTTAAAGGGAAGGAGTTTGCCAATTTACAATGACATAATGTAATTATTTAGTGAGGAGGGGGGGGGGACCCTTGCTTTTATCTGCATTATGTATGGGAATGTTATGTACAATTTTCTCTCCTAAAATCTACTTTCTAGCATAATATTCCATATTGTTATGTTTAGAGTATATGTATGGAAATGTTATGTAAATGTAAAAAACTCTTCGGCAAACACATTCAGGAAGGTTCAATCACTCAATTGGACAATTCAAGAAGATAAGATCTTTTTAGATTTGTTAATTGATGAGTACCATAAGAATTATACTAGTTAGGACACTTTCAAAATACATATTTTCAAAGAAATCTTAAAGCAATTCAACAGCTTTGCTGGTGTGAGGAAAGATAAAAGAATGTTTAAAAATCATTGGAGAAAGCTTTAAAAAATCTATCATCTATATAAATAATTGCACTCGCGATCTGGGATGGGTGGGGGTGGGACGAAGAAATTTTTTAACCAGTTCCACCCAATGAAGATAGTATAAAGGCAGTTATTACAGTAAGAATTGAAGTAAAATATGTATGTAAGATAGTCAATTTATGTAACACCCCAAAATTTAAATACAAAAATAATAATGTGATATAAAAAACATTAGAAAAATTCTGATTTTCATAAAACATAAAAATATTTACTAGAAACCTGATTATCTTTACTTTAGAGATAATTCTATATTATTAAAGTGATTTCGATACTGTCTTCAGATGTGCGTATAACTCCGACAGGGCGCCACCAGAATTTGATAACAAAATTGAAATATGAAAATACCATAATTCTCAGAAAAATGTGTTGATTCTAGAAACGTAAATATCCTGAATTATTGATGCCCGGATATCAAGATTAAGTCGACACAATGATTTTTTGGGTAATTTTTGATGGATGAAAAATTAATTTTAAAAATTAAATTAAAATCACCATAATATGTAAAAATTTTCACTTAACTTATATTTGAAATTTCAACTTAATTGGATATCGTTTGAATACAAAAATATAAGAATAAAAGAACCGGATGAATTATCTCCTATTTACGTAACTCATTTTTTTTTTGAATTTCTTTGCTTACAGATATCCAACTTGTGTATAAAGACTACACGTTCCTATACTATGTGTTGGGAAGTAAAAACTCTCATGTAAACGTGGCTCGGTAGGAAGTGTTGGGGATTTTTACCTCAACACGTGGGTGTTTACAGTGGCAGGTGGGGGGATTATGTGCCAATCATGCATGTAATCCCAAGGCTTATATAAACTCTCTTGATTGCTCCCACGAGAGTTTCTTCTTCTTGTGCTGCCATACTGTTGCTTCGACTCCTGTTGTTGTTGCTATTTGTTGTTGCTGCTACTGCAACTACTGCTATAGCTGCTACTACAACTATTGCTACGACCGTTGCTGCTCCTGTTGTAGCTACTGATGCTGCTGTTGCTGCTGCTGCGACTGTTGTGCTGTCACTGCTATCGTTGCATCTTCTTACCTAGATATAGGGGGATTGAATTCCTCTTTGGCTAAGTAGATTCCTCCCTACGACTCTTCTTTCATTTCTTGTTTTCATACTTGTGCTCTCCACTTGTATAACTGTAGTAACCTTGAATTTTAAAATCAAGAAAAATAAAAATTTTATTTAAATAAATGAGATAAATTGATTTAATTGAATAAAAAGGGTAATAAATATAATTAAAATGATTTAATCAAAGTCCATTAAGCTAAATTAGCATGGGGTGTATGAATGGTTCTAACATGGTTTGTTGGACCCAAATAGGGATAACCCATTATGAGAGGAGAAGTAATTAAGAGAAATTTGTATCTAATTAATTAATAAATAGAAAATGGTCAAATTAACTATTAAAACAAGTCATATCTATCCTAAAAAGAGTCCTACACTTACCCTAAACATTTACCCACGAAATTAGATCCCTTCCTAACTCTATTAGGTGGATAAATAAGAGAAAGTGAGAGATAAAGAAGGAAATTCGGAGTTCAATGGAAGGGAGGACTCTTAGAATGGCTAGGACTCCTATAGTTAGCCATATACCCCCAAATTCGTCCCAACCAAACCTTAGTTCGTGGCTGGAGCTCTGAGGGACGAAGAGGAGGAGTTCTGGACGTTAGGAGCTTGGAGAAGAAGGATTGGAGCAAGGGATTTCATCCTATTTTCGTCATCAAACCCTAGTTTTCTTACTCCGTGAAAAAGGTAGGCAATCTTTCAAGCTAAAATCGTGTAAAAATTATCTTAGGAAGACTTCATGACCCTCTGCTAAAGCCCTCTTGTTTCGTTCAATTTCATTCACCTATGTGAGCGAATTAAATGTTGCAAAACCATGTCTGTTTCATGCACCCGAACCCCTTGTTTGCTTTGAATCCTTTCATATACTCGATCCCATGATCTGAAATAAATATCATAAATACTACTTGTTTCTACCTTTCAAACGCCCCTATTTGCCCTAATTTTTGTCTCGTATCTATGGCGAATTAAATCATTCTCTAGACCTGTGCATGTTTAGGTTAACAAAAAGTAACCTAGCCAAATCATGCTTTACACTTGTCTGTTTTCTAATTAGTCGTTTCCAGTGATAGATCTCCATGTCTAGTTTTGTATAAAATTTATCTCGTGATTTTTGGTCATCCGTATGAATTTATTCAGATTTTTGAAGTGCTCGGTGGTTTAGTAGACCCACCTGGGAATTAGGAAAACCCCTTTTCTGGGTTCGGGCGGCCCTCTGGTGTCGCGACGGCACGATATGACACGACAGCAGAAGGTGTCGCGACGCCAAGATCCGTCGCGTTTTGAACGCGACTGGGCGACACGTCGTGACCTGCCCTCCGGTCCACCCCAGCGCCCGATTCAGGAGATCGTGACCGGACCTGGTGGCGCGACCTTATTGCGACCCTAGACTCTGTCGCGACCTGATCTTGAACGCGACCCGAACTTCTGTCACGACCTGGACGCAACAGACTCCTGCGTCGCGTTCTGAACAGAATGGCCAGAACCTGCAATTTACACGTATAACCATGCTATACATGTCAATTAACCCTGTGTAATCTTAATTAAGTGCTGGCAAGGTGAAATTTGACTTGCTAATTGTTAATGAATATTTTTACATGAAATTAACTAAACTAAATCCATGTGCACAATCATGCTTGCTCTCTTGATTTCATCTACACTGCACACATTAAACGTTAATATATGCCATGAGACCTTGTTAATTCACTCAATAATATATCTGGTAATTAAGTGAAATTAAATAATAAATTCCCTATTTAATTTAACTATACTTGTTTCCGTTTTACTCGCTTGTATCATCTACCGTTACCGTTTTCCCTCGGCCTTCGAGCACTCGAGACACGACGGACCCGTTTTCTACACACTTTCTCTTGACTTGGACCACCTCTCCACTGGGAATACTCTCGACTGGACTAGGAAATCCTTGTCAAGACCTCCGTAAGTCTTCTTGGCTTTGGCGCATGTCCTTAGTCAACGAGTTGACTGTACCCCAAATCCTGATACACATTAGGGATCAATACGATCCATGCCTTAGTGTTTTTCCTTCTCGTCTCGGGATCACTCCGAACCATTTGGCCATGTTCATGACACGAATAAGTGGGTGGTTGTGACTTCTACCAGACTACCGCACCCGACCTAGTGCTGTGCAACCGTTACTATCAGAATTTCACGTTGTTTTACGGAATTGTCCCTATCTCATCTAATCTCTATACCCTCTTATCTGTTCACGTTCTCTCTATACTCTCATCTATGTCGTTTAGTACTATCTTATCTCTTCTTGGTACTCTCTTGGCCATCATGTGGTTGTCTAAGATAAAGAAATGACTAATGCCAGCGCAATGGGGCCCGATCAGGTCCTGGGAAGAGCGCCCGAAAAGTGCCAGTGCCCATGGGAGTTAAAATGATCAAGGATGTGTTACGGCATGCATCCAGTGCCAATTTACTATCTAGATTAATCTATGATAATCAAAGTACTATCTCTACAAGTGCAAGCGTGATCGTGACTAGTGCACCGTTGTACAATTTACATGTTATACGTTACATGGCCATTCTATTGTCGTTCTTGTTGTACTATTTTCCCTGTGCCAGTTGCTATTATTCTCTCGTTATCGTGACGTGCTCTACATGACTTTACTCTCTAGTTAGTCTGCCATTAAAACATTAACTATTTAAAGCATACTTGTGTTCATGAGATATTAAGTCCTACTGGGCGTTATTCGCTCATCCTGCGTTTTATTTAATATGTTTTATGTGAGTTTGATGATGACCACACTCAAGAGGACGGGACTGAGGATGATGCTCAGGAGTGACCCTATTTTAGCAACCATCGCTTTAGCAGTTAGTATAGAATGAATCAGTTAGTCATTATGTAATAGTTTGGTTTGAATAAAGTACTATGGGCCCTAGTTTTGGCTCTGATACATTGATGTAATAATTAGTTGATGGATTATCAATGAAATTGGAGTTTATTTGGTATTATTCCATTGTGCAATGGTTTGCATTTATTTCTCGCTCTGTACTATTTAATAACCGTAATCCCGCTCCGATATTTTGCGTCGGGGCATTACAATTTTGTGGTATCAGAGCCTAGATTATTCTTAAGTATATGATGATCTAGGTTTGCCAGTTTTGGGTCCTTCTTATCCTACAAGATAGCCCTTTGGCAGTGCTAAATATGGGGATTTCATTTCAGATCAAAGACAACTTCATATCAAGAGGATGGCTTCCACCATGGGACCCTTATATCAATTGAGTTTGGGGCCTTTCAAGCTTTCTTTTAAGAGCAGGAACGTCAGGCACTCCTGTCATCAGGCGCTTTGCCTCCTTTTGTCTCCTGCTTATTATCTACCTGTACCTCCTCAGAATTAATCAATACATTGTTGTTTGGGTGCTCTTCAATCTTTTCTCTTCTTCTTTGTCGATGTTTATCTTTTTTCTTAATGACAAAAAGGAGGAGAATTTCCTTCGCATTTCTCACATAAAAACCTTCATTTTCAGAAATACAAAGTTAGGTCACTTATGCTTATTGATAAGTTTAGTTTTTGTTTGGTCATCACCAAAATGGGGAGATTGATGATCAATCTGTCCTCCTGTAATTTTAATTAATATTTATTTTGGTGATTAACAAAACTATGTCAAAGATTACTAACTCATATTTCATAAGTCTTGAGCACAGGAAATACTACAGGAAAATCAAGCAAATTTGGTAAGTATTACCCTTATGAAGCAATATTAAGTTCAACATAAATTTCTCTAAGTCCACATCAATTTTTCTTATACTACAACGATTTCAGTAAAACTGTAAATATTTCATCATAACGATTTCTTTAGTCATCGTAACGATTTGCTCACCGCAACGATTTGCTCATCGCAACGATTTTTTTAGTCATCGTAACGATTTGTTCATCGCAACGATTCCTTTAGTTATTGTAATGATTTGCTCATCGCAACGATTTCTTTAGTCATCGTAACGATTTGCTCATCGCTACGATTCCTTTAGTCATCGTAACGATTTGCTCATCGCAACGATTCCCTTAGTCATCGTAACGATTTGCTCATCGCAACGATTCCCTTAGTCATCGTAACGATTTGCTCATCGCAACGATTTCTTTAGTCATCATTATGATTTGCTCATCGCAACGATTCCTTTAGTCATCGTAACGATTTGCTCATCGCAACGATTCCTTTAGTCATTGTAACGATTTGCTTCGCGTAACGATTTGTTAAGTTTATCACAACGATTTGCTTCGCGTAACGATTTGTAAGTTTATCACAACATTTGCTTCGCGTAACGATTTGTTAAGTTTATCATAACGATTTGTTTTGCATAACGTTTGATATTGAGTTATAACAATTTTCTTATCTATACACAACGATTTCATAAGTCACATTTACATTGATTTCGACTGAATATATGACTTATCTCTGATAGCGTTGAATAATCAAAGTCTTCGCACGAACCTCCATGACTGCTGTGCATTTAATGAAGACAGAACATATCTCTGTATGCATGCAGATGATATCTTTTCATTATCGTGCATACTCTGTTAACATCATTTAGAACAAGCTATTTGTCATTACTATTTTGGTGAATATTCACATCAACGTTTTCTGACAACAAGAGACAGCCTAGCTGTCTACTGTTCTAGCATTTAATGTATGCAGGGCCCTAAAGACATTTTGTCATACAACGTTGGACCATATAGACGCCAGAAGATCCTATCTTTGCGTGCACAAATGGATAAAAGACTGTTGACTAGAAACTTCCAAGTATCAAACAGTCTAACGTCTACCAAAGCTAGAGACAACGGTTACTTCAACGAATACATTTCAAATTGGAGATATAAATACAAGGTAGTAGCTCCAGAAGGAAGTGTGAGAGTGACCAACGAATACTTCAAGCAAGTCTTAGCAACTCAAATCTTCTGTGAGAATCCAAGAGCCAAGAATCTCATTCCTGATCTGTCTCAAGCTCTTTAGCTCTCTGTGTTGCAATAGAAATCTTGAAAGAGAGCCTGTGTAGTTCTGAGAGAGACCATTGTGTAGATCTCCTTCTCTCAGGGCTATTTCTGCTTCAGATCGTTGCTTGTTAAAGCTTGATCTAGGGGCTTGATTTCATTGCTCATCTTTTCTGTGTTGTTCCCTTTGTGTGTGAAGGAAGACCTGGTGGGGTATCCAGGGTGTTGTAGTTCCCTTCGGTTGTGAAGGAAGACCAGCTGAGCTAGGTGTTGTATTGTCCATAGGGGGACTGTAACCTAGTTAGTGGAATCTTGAGTGTTGCTCAGGGACTGGACGTAGGACTCCTAAGAAAAGGAGATCCGAACCAGGATAATTCTTTGCGTTGTGTGATTGATTTCTTGTGAGTTTATTATTATACTAACCTTCATTAACCTATTTCTAAGAACGTCTTTGTGTGAAATTTTACGTACAGGTTTAGTCCAGATAATTTCATAAAAAGATCTATTCACCCCCCCCTCGGGCTCGCCAACTGGGCAACAAGTGGTATCAGAGCTAATCTCTTCGACAAAGAAGAAGATCTAACGATCTGAAGAGTAAAGATCTATGGCAGCCAAGGTAACATTGAACGTCAGTCTATCAACTAACCCCCTCTCTTCGATGGTGAAGATTATGCTTATTGGAAGACCATAATGGAGTACTTTCTACAAGGTCACGGCTATCTGATATGGTCAATAATAGAAGAAGGCGATCTCCTGGTCACAAATGAGAAAGCTCAGTGGACAGATGATCTCTTTGAATGTAAAGCAAAGAGTATTCTGTGCTGTGCACTAAGCAAAAAGGAATTCAACAGAGTTTCAGTCTGCAAATCCGCAATGGAGATGTGGGAAAAGCTCAGAATTACCTATGAAGGCACAACAAGGTGAAGGAGACAAAAATTGATATTCTTGTTACACAATATGAAAGATTTCATATGCAATCAGGTGAGTCCATAACTCAAATGTTCAGTCGATTCACAGATATTACAAATGGATTGGCTGGACTGGGGAAAACCTATGAGATTGGAGGCATGGTGAGGAAAATTCTTAGATCCTTACCATCCTCATGGACCCCAAAGGTCACAGCTATTGAGGAAGCTAATGATCTGAAAAGGATGTCTTTAGAAAAGCTCATTGGGTCCCTTATGGCCCATGAGATCAATATGGAAAGGCTAGGAGAGTCCTCAAGTAGAAAGAAACACTCCAATGCCTTAAAAGCTGAAGAAGACTCATCAGAAGCAAGCTCAGATGAAAATGAAAGTATTGAGGACAGTGAAAATGAAGAAGTAATGCTATCAAGAAGACTGCAGCAGATTTTAGCCAAGAAAAGAAATTTCAATCTGGTAGAAGATTCTTTAAGAAAAATAAAGAGTTTAAGAATCAGAAGGAAATGATCTGAAGAAAGGAGAACCGATATGCTATGAATGCAAGAAGCATGGACATATCAAGGCAGAATGTCCAAAGCTTAAGAAAGATGGACACAAGAAAAATGACAACTTCAGACGATTCAAGCAGTACAAGAAAAAGGCAATGGCATCCGCTTGGGAAAACAGCAGCGACTCAGACAGTAAGTCAAGCTCAAGCAGTGATAAAGAAGAAGCCAACCTGGCGTTCATGGCAAATACAGATGATAAGGTAACATCTGACTCCTCTTTTGATTCCTGTAATAATTCTGATTCGGATAATTTAGAGGAAGCATTCAATGAACTATACAGTAAATATAGAGAAGTAACCAAACTGTTAAAAGTAAGTAAGAAAAATAATGCTTGTCTAGAAAACACAAACTCAATCTAAAATCAGAAAATGAACAGCTAGAAAAACAGTTAACTAAACTTAAAAGAAGAAATGAGCTATGATGTGAAGATCTAAAAGATAAGAATGAACAAATATTAAATTGGAAAAACAAGCAAGCTCGGATGAACTGAAAGCAGAGATAAGCTCATAATAGAAAAAATAAAAAGTTATCCAGCATATTGGAAAAATTTACAAATGGTAAAACTCCCTTATATTAAAAGGTGCTAGAAGATCAGGTAAGAAGAAAAATAGATTAGGATATACACCCCCAGATAATGAAGAAACCATAGTTTATCCTAAAATAAATCCAACACTAAAATTTGTACCTGAACAAAACATGCATACAAGACAGATTTCAAATATAGAAAAAGTAACTAAATTGTCCTGCTGCAGTCACTGTAACAAATTAGGACATATTATAACTACATGTCCAACTAAATAAGAAATGGATAATAAAAGGAAATCAGTGATACTAACCAATCAGGACCCAAAAGAACTTGGGTACCTAAAACTTAATGTTTTCATTTCAGGGTAACTTTCGAGCATCCAAATGGTATCTAGACAGTGGTGCTCAAGGCACATGTCAGGTAATCGAAAGCTATTCTCTCATCTTCAAAATGAAGAAGGAACTGTTACATATGGAGATAACGGAAAAGGAACAGTGATAGGCAGTGTTCTGTGAACAATAAAGGAAAGACAATTATTGAAGATGTATTGCTTATCAAAGGGCTAAAACATAATCTTATTAGCATCAGCCAGCTTTGTGACAGAGGCCATCCGATCCAGTTTCAAGAGTCAAAGTGCAGCATATTAAAGGATGGAGCAGTAATTTTCGAGGCTAATAGAGAAAAGAACTTATATGTGCTCTATCTTGAAGAACTCAAGGATCAAAATGTCTGTTTGGCAGCAAATAAAGATCAATCAACTGAATTGTGGCACAGAAGATTGGGACATTGCAGCATAAATGGTATGAGAAAGTTGTTAAAGAAAAATCTTGTGGAAGGTCTGCCAAAAGTCAGCACTAAGATGGAAGGTGTTTGTAGACCTTGTGCCAAAGGAAAGCACACTAAGAGCTTCTTCAAGTCGAAGACTGTGGTAACCACCTCAAAACCTTTGGAACTCTTTCATATGGATTTGTTTGGGCCAATGAGGACCACCAGTCTTGGAGGAAAGAATTTTGGTTTTGTTATTGTCGATGACTACTCCAGGTTTACATGGGTGTCATTCCTAGAACATAAAGATGATACGTTTGAAAGCTTTGTCAATTTCAGTAAGAAGGTCCAAAAGACCAGAAGTTCACATCATTTGTATTCGATCAGACCATGGAGGTGAATTTCAGAATGAAATTTTTTCTAAATTCTTTGATGACCAAGAAATTGAGCACAATTTCTCAGTACCAAGGACACCACAGCAAAATGGAGTTGCTGAGAGGAAGAATAGAACTTTATTGGACATGGCAAGAACAATGCTGTCAGAGTATGATTTACCAAGGTATTTTTGGGCTGAAGCAGTAAACACAGCAAGCTATATTATCAACAGAGTAATGATCAGGCCAATCCTAAAGAAGACTGCATACGAACTTTTCAAAGGAAAGAAGCCAAAGATCAGCCACTTCAGGACATTTGAATGTCTTTACTTTATCCACAATAATGGAAAAAGGGACATTGGTAAGTTGGATGCCAAATCAGATGAAGGCATCTTCATGGGGTACACATCTAAACCTAAAGGTTATAGAGTATTTAACAAGCGCTCCTTATTAATTGAACAGTCTGTTCATATCATTTTTGATGAAACTAACCCTTCCTTGAGAAAGGAAGAAGATAGTGACATTGATGATACAGATGAATTGTCTAACAAATTAATTATACATCAATCGAAGACAGGATGATCCACCTCTGGAAGACCTGCAACAAAAGGACATTACACATGATAATCTTCCAAAGGAATGGAGATACAAGAAAGATCACCCATCCGAAAATATCATTGGTGATCCATCTGTAGGGGCAAGAACAAGAGGTAATGTAATACCTTGTGATTACTTAGCATTTGTGTCTCAAATAGAGTCTAAGACAGTCAATGAAGCTCTTACTGATGAATCTTGGATTATAGCCATGCAAGATGAACTTAATCAATTCAAGAGAAATCAAGTATGGTCACTTGTTCCCAAACCATCAGACCATCCGGTTATTGGCACCAAGTGGGTGTTCAAAAACAAACTGGATGAGACTGGTGTGATCCTAAGAAACAAGGCCAGACTGGTGGCTCAGACTATTTCCAAGAGGAAGGCATAGATTTCGATGAAACCTATGCACCTGTAGCTAGACTTGAGGCTATTCGAATCTTACTTGCATATGCATCAACATTAGATTAAAACTATTTCAAATGGATGTTAAGTTCGCATTTTTGAATGGGTTTATCAAGGAGGAAGTTTATGTGGAACAACCTCCAGGTTTTGATAATATAGAATTTCCGAATCATGTTTTTAAACTTCATAAAGTATTGTATGGTTTAAAGCAAGCACCTAGAGCCTGGTATGAAAGACTTAGTTCTTTTCTATTAAATCATGGTTTCACTAGAGGACAGGTAGATATCACTCTTTTTGTAAAATCGAAAGTTAAAAGCATATTACTTGTACAGATTTATGTAAATGATATTATATTTGGATCTACTGATGAATCCCTCTGCAAGTATTTTGAAAAGTTGATGCAGGGAGAGTTTGAGATGAGCATGATGGGGGAGCTCAATTATTTCCTTGGATTACAAATCAAGCAAGGAAAATATGGCACCTACATTTGTCAAGCCAAATACACCAAGGAACTTCTAAGAAATTTGGTTTCGATAACTCCAAGCCATTGTCTACACCTATGAGTATATCAATAAGGATGGACAGTGACATGAATGGTAAGAAGGTAGATCAATAGACCTACAGAGGTATGATAGGGTCCTTGCTTTATTTAATAGCTAGCAGACCTGATATTTTATTTAGTGTATGTATGTGTGCTAGGTATCAAGCAGATCTTAGAGAATCTCATTTAATCAATGTCAAAAGAATTTTCAGATATTTAGCTAGAACTCATGACTTAGGTCTGTGGTATCCGAAGTCATGTGAAATTGATTTGATAGGATACTCTGATGCTGATTACGCTGGATGCAAGGTAGATAGAAAAAGCACCAGTGGATGTTGTCAATTCCTTGCAGGATGTTTGATATCATGGTCCTCCAAAAAGTAAAATTCAGTGGCACTATCAACTGCTGAAGCTGAGTATGTTGCTGTCGGGAGCTGCTGTACACAACTCTTGTGGATCAAGCAACAACTTGAGGACTATGGACTTCACATCAAAACAGTTCCTCTGCCGTGTCACAACACAAGTGCTATAAATCTCACCAAAAACCCAGTACAACATTCAAGGACCAAGCACATGAGGTTAGATACCATTTCATTCGAGATCATGTAGCTAATGGTAATTTAGAAATATCTTTTATTGATACAAATGGACAGTTAGCAGATATCTTCACTAAAGCCTTACCCGAAGAGAGATTCACGTCTCTTAGAAGGGAATTAGACATGTGTAATTTGTGAAAAGATTTCTGTTTATTCTGATATATAAACTTTCAGAATTTAAGATATTTTTCTCTCGATGGAGTTAAGCAAAAGATATACTCAATTATCCTACCTTTTTGGTCTCTCTTGAAAAGTCTTTTTGAAAAGTCAATTGTTTGTCGTTTCCTCCTCCGCCTTTTGACGCTTCACTTTTTATTATTATAAAGTATTCATTTATTTACTCCAATATCGATGTGGGAACGATTCATCTCTTACCTTTACCTTTTTCCCCTTTGTCTGGTTGCCTGAGCCGATGCCCTAACGATTCCGACACCGACTCTCTGCAAAATTCGAAGTCTCTCACTTCTTCCCGCGAAGAACTTCTTGAGGGATTTCACTTCTGTCACCATTTCATCCTTCCTGAAAACCTACTCCACCCAAATCTATGGCTGCGTCCGTCGTTTCCGGCGGTCTTGGGGGCTACGGCGCTGGTACCTCTCACCTGAGCAGCAGGAGAGGTTCACGTTTGTGAAATCAAAGCTTTGTGGCAATAAAGCAGTGGATATTGCTGATCTTGAGAAGAACGGTATGCACAGCATAGTGGCCGCCGTGAGCAGAATGCAGTGGACAGTCATCTCGACCTTTTCAGAGGTAAGCTACCCAGACCTCGTGAAGGCGTTTTATGTGTGCTTGAAATCTGAGGCAGATGGGTCCCTGACATCCTTAGTAAAGGGAACCCCGATCAAGATTGATCATGATCTCCTGAAGACCTTATTTGGCATGAGCACGACCGGTTACAGTGGAATCCACACTGTGGACACCCAGGTCAAAGGTCTAGGAATTATTGGTCCTGATTTCCAGTTAAAAGATGGGAAAATAGACATAAATCAACTGAACGCCTTCAACCGTCTCCTGCACTTTATAGTCTGCTAGATACTCGTTCCTAGAAGTGCTACCTTTTCAACCTGCACCAAGGCAGACTCAGATATGATGTTTGGGCCGTTCAGAACAAAGAAATCAACATGGCCGAAGTGATGATGGAAAGGATGAAGTTTGCCCATGATCAAATTTGGGTTACCAAGTTAAGCTAAATGTATCCCTGCCTTATGCTCATCTGCTCACCAAAGTTTTTAAGCATTTTGGAGTAGATGTGTCTGGCGCTGTTGTAGAAAAGATGGGCCAAGCAATTAGTCCAGAAATTTGGAAAAGTGGTTTTTTAGTGGTCAACGGAGTATGGACCAAGACCTCTGTGGCTGAGGGTGAACCCATAATAGGGGAAGCCCAAGACGTCCAGCTAGAGGCAGCAGTAGTAGAGTCAGAAGGACCATCAGCAGTTGCAGAACCAGCAGCAGAAGAAGCCGCAGTGTCTAGAGCTTCACAGGAAGTAGCTGCAGTCAGAGAAGATTCTATGGAAACTCCAGTAGCTCAAGGAGAAGTAACAGTGGAGATTCTGTCAGAAGACCAGAGGATTCTCTACCCACCTCCACAGTGGCATCTGTGCTCCGAGAAGTGTTGAATTCCATTGATTCCAGAAACTGGTGGAAGTTCGGCAGAAGAGATTATGATGGAAGATGCTCCTATTCAGGGGGAGCAAGAAGGAGTTGAAGGAGGGGCTCCCATTCAGGGGGAGCAAGAAATTGAGCAAGAGGTAGCAACATCACAGGGGGAGCAAACTGAAGATGCTCCTATAAATGAAAGGCCTAATGAAGCTCATATAGAGGTTGAGGAGCAAGTGGAAAGGAGAAGCAAAAGCAAGAAAATTGCTCACAGAAAGCAGAGGAAAATTCAAAAGAAGGTGAACTTGAAGCCTATCTTGAAGAGGTTGGATGATCAAGGTGAGATCTTGACCTCAGTGCAGTCAGATGTGAGTTCTGTTATTGGGCGCCAGGAATCAATGTCCAATGATATTTCTCAAATAAGAAATGCCATGAAGTGGTTCAATAAGGAATTGAGCACTATGAAAGTAATGGTGTCTGAGATTTTGAAGGCAGTAGGACCTACAGATTCTACTCCTTGCCCTTCTGTCCCTCAGAGCACTATAAGCGAAGTTCCTAGGCCATCAGGGTCCTCCCCTCAAGAGTGTGGACCTCCAGGGCAAAATGAAGGTACTTCAGGGCCATCTGGGCCCATTGATGTTGAACAGGAGGAGCAGCCATCAGGGACTTTAGTTGAGGCGCCAGCAGGGCCATCAGGGCCAAGTATTTCAGTTCAGCCATCTGAGAGTTTGCCAATTGAGATTCTAGTATCAGTCAGGGGTCTGGGCCATCTGGACCGGGAGAGGAGATTCTTATTCCATGGAACCTGTAGCTGAAAGAGCAGAACAGGCTGTAGCTCCTGAGCCCCCTGCCACTTCTACTCTTCCCACTCCAGCCCCTCTTTCTCCACCTACCTCATCCACTGCACCTCCAGCTCCAACCACCTTTAAACGACCCCATTCAAGACCTATATCCTCTCCTACACCATTTCCTTCTCAATTTGGCTCATCTCCTGTTTCTTCCACCACTATTCCTCCTCCCTCATCTTCTCTTCAGATTCCTCCAGCATCATCTTCAGCTGGACCCTCTTCTTCTTCTGGTCCTTCCTCCTCAGGACCCTCTGCTCTCCCTACCATAACTCCTGCCTCAATCTTCCCTCCACCTACACCTCCTTCCTTTATTACCATTATTCCTGAGGGTGCCCAACTCACTCAGTTGAAATCTAGGATATCAAGGATGAATTTGAGGTAGCAATACTTCACTCAGTCCTGGCTGTTGGCACCCATACTCACAGGACAGACTCTTCTAGTTCTGTCTCTAAAAAGAGGAGACTTACTTTCACCCATCCTGTCTCCTCTGAAACTTGTTATCCTCCCCTTTGGTTTTCCCTTTCTATCTCCAATAAGCAGAAACTTATCTATGAAGAATATCTTCAAAAAGTAGTTTTTGCCCACATTTTTGGCCTTCCCTTCCAAAATCTTTCTGATCATCTTACCACCACCTTTCCTTACACCTCTCTCTCTAAGGCTCAATAGTCAAAAATTTTCTCCATGACTGAAGCTAAACCTAAAGAGCAGTGGGCTTGAAGCAACAGAGATCTGTACAGTAGATTTCGTCAGGCTCAAGCCGCCAGGTATCCTCCCAGAGAAGCTCCTCTCTCTCTCTCTCTCTCTGAATGGTTCCAAATTCATCATAACATCTTTTTGGACCATTTATTCAGAGGAAATCAAGTTCATCCGGCAGTATCAGATGTACTGTAACTACTGCTATGTTAATCGCATCCCTGAATCCCAGTTGGGTCAATTCCGTGAAGCCATCAGGGCTCTCTTCAGTTCAGCACAGCTCATTCTGAATCCCTTCAGGTGATTTTGCCACCTTAGTCATTCCGGATGTAGTGTTCCTTCCCCCTCTCCATGCCTTGATTATGGATTCTTATGTCGGAACACTTATTTTTGAGCGAGCTGCAAGGGTCATGGCTAGGTTATTTGTGCAAGATGGCCGCGATTTGTCTTTTCCGAGATTTGTCTTCAAGCAATATCCTCAGGGGCATATCAAGGCCGATATCCTGGACCCTATTTCTCTGAGTGTGACAGTCTGTCTCCTGCTGATTGACGAAGCTCTATCCCTTGTCTGCTCAGCAGGTAGAAGACCTTAATGCTTCTCAGGCCAGCTCCAATCGACCTCTTTTGACTCCCGGTGAATTTTTGGATGCCAACTCTCTTCACCTCATCCAGGATTCCTATCTGATCGGGGTCGAATGATACAAGGTTTTCTTTGATTTAAAGAAGGAGCTTAGATCGCATCAGATTGTCTATCCTCTCAAGATTGATGACTTTCTTCGGTTTGCCAGTTTTGGGTCCTTCTTATCCTACAAGATAGCCCTCGGCAGTGCTAAATATGGTGATTTCATTTCAGATCAAAGGCAACTTCATATCAAGAGGATGGCTCCCACCATGGGACCCTCATATCAAATTGAATTTGGGGCCTTTCAAGCTTTCTTGAAGAGCAGGAACGTCAGGCACTCCCTGTCATCAGGCGCTTTGCCTCCTTTGTCTCCTGCTTATTATCTACATGTACCTCCTCAGAATTATCAATACATTGTTGTTTGGGTGCTCTTCAATCTTTTCTCTTCTTCTTTGTCGATGTTTATCTTTTTGCTTAATGACAAAAAGGGGGAGAAATTTCCTTCGTATTTCTGACATACAAAACCTTCATTTTCAGAAATACAAAGTCAGGTCACTTATGCTTATTGATAAGTTTAGTTTTTGTTTTGTCATCACCAAAAGGGGGAGATTGATGATCAATCTGTCCTCCTGTAATTTTAATTAATATTTATTTTGGTGATTAACAAAACTATGTCAAAGATTACTAACTCATATTTCATAAGTCTTGAGCACAGGAAATACTACAGAAAATCAAGCAAATTTGGTAAGTATTACCCTTCTGAAGCAATATTAAGTTCAGCATAAAATTTCTCTAAGTCCACATCAATTTTTCCTTATACTACAATGATTTCAGTAAAACCGTAAATATTTTATCATAACGATTTCTTTAGTCATCGTAACGATTTGCTCATCGCAACGATTTCTTTAGTCATCGTAACGATTTGCTCATCGCAACGATCCTTAGTCATCGTAACGATTTGCTCATCGCAACGATTCCCTTAGTCATCGTAACGATTTGCTTATCGCAACGATTTCTTTAGTTATCGTAACGATTTGCTCATCGCAACGATTCCTTTAGTCATCGTAACGATTTACTCATCGCAACGATTCCTTTAGTCATTGTAACGATTTGCTTCGCGTAACGATTTGTTAAGTTTATCACAACGATTTGCTTCGCGTAACGATTTGTTAAGTTTATCACAACTTTGTTTCGCGTAACGATTTGTTAAGTTTATCACAACGATTTGCTTCGCACATCGATTTGTTAAGTTTATCACAACGATTTGCTTCGCGTAAATTTGTTAAGTTTATCACAACGATTTGCTTCGCGTAACGATTTGTTAAGTTTATCATAACGATTTGTTTTGCATAACAATTTGATATTGAGTTATAACGATTTGCTATCTATACACAATGATTTCATAAGTCACATTTGCATCGATTACGACTGAATATATGACTTATCTTTGATAGCGTTGAATAGTCAAAGTCTTCGCATGAACCTCCATGACTACTGTGCATTTAATGAAGACAGAACATATCTCTGCATGCATGCAGATGATACCTTTTCATTATCGTGCATACTCTGTTAACATCTTTTAGAACAAGTTATTTGGCATTACTATTTTGGTGAATATTCACATCAACGTTTTCTGACAACAAGAGACAACCTAACTGTCTACTGTTCTAGCATTTAATGTATGCAGGGCCCTAAAGACATTTTGTCATACAACGTTGGACCATATAGACGCCAGAAGATCCTATCTTTGCGTGCACAAATGGATAAAAGACTGTTGACTAGAAGCTTCCAAGTATCAAACAGTCTAACGTCTACCAAAGCTAGAGACAACGGTTACTTCAACGAATACATTTCAAATTGGAGATATAAATATAAGGTAGTAGCTCCAGAAGGAAGTGTGAGAGTGACCAACGAATACTTCAAGCAAGTCTTAGCAACTCAAATCTTCTGTGAGAATCCAAGAGCCAAGAATCTCATTCTTGATCTGTCTCAAGCTCTTTAGCTCTCTTGTTGCAATAGAAATCTTGAAAGAGCCTGTGTAGTTCTGAGAGAGACCATTGTGTAGATCTCCTTCTCTCAGGGCTATTTTTGCTTCAGATTGTTGCTTGTTAAAGCTTGATCTAGGGGCTTGATTTCATTGCTCATCTTTTCTATGTTGTTTCCTTCGTGTGCGAAGAAAGACCTGGTGGGGTATCCAGGGTGTTGTAGTTCCCTTCGGTTGTGAAGGAAGACCAGCTGAGCTGGGTGTTGTATTGTCCATAGGGGGACTGTACCCTAGTTAGTGGAATACTGAGTGTTGCTGTAACGTCGCGCATTTTCCGGATCCCTGTAGATCCAGGTTTAATGGGTTTGGTGGCCAGTGTGTGGCCCATTAGTGTGTGTTTCAGGTGTGCGCGCGTTGTGATGCTTGGTGGGCCGGCCATTGGGCCCAAAGCGCTTACAGGTTTTCTGCCTGTGAATGCGACAGGGTCATGTTGTAGACGTTATTTTTCGGTGACGACGTCCACAATCATCTTGGCGAAAAGATAGCAATGGAAAATGATGAGTGACCGCCAGGGACTTTTTACCTCCGCCCGGAGGAGATGTGATCGGGTAACGCCTCGATGTGGAGATGATGAATTCTTCACTCCTCCCCCTTCGGCCGGCCAAAAGGGTGAGGGCTCCACAGTGTAGCTTCAATTTTCCTGCAAAAGAAACAAACACAAAAGATCCATTAGACTGAAAATTATGGTAGCATGCGTTCACATATATTAAAAATACACACAATCGGGGGCGTCTTACCGGTTGGAGGCTTGAGAAGGAAGACGGCCAAATGTTATGACTGTCTTCCCTCCCTCCTTTGTTTATAGAAAACCCTCTAAAGTGGTATTGGAAAGGATGCACTACGTGAGTGTGTGCATGGACGTGGTAAAGATGCAATATATGTGAGACAACAAGCTAAACAAAATAGAGAGGGGGAAGAGAAGGAGATCCCTGTCTATGCAGACGCAGTGGCGAAGAAAGCTTCTCCAGGGCAACGTGTTGTGAAGGGAGGCGACGGCGAAGTGTAACTTGAAGCTGGGCTCTTCTGGTGACTGTGCAGCGTTGAGAGGAGGCCAACGTCGTATCCGAGGGAGAGCTGAGTGTCGAGGAGCAGAAGCTGAGGTGCAATAGATGATGTGTTATGGAGTCAGAAGTGCAGTCGGTGTGTGTGAGGAGCGCCAAAGACCGGGAGGCTGGGTGGGCGCAAGGTTAGGTCCCCCGTCCACTGCTGCCCGCAGCGACTGCCACGATAAAGATCCCCCCCCAGATGGAACCGAGGCAGGATCCTTATCACCTCGTCGCATGCATGGCTCCCTAAAGAGACGGGGATGTGGGCCGTTTAAGTGGGAGAGGTTAGCGCTGGTCTTACGGCGACAAGGGCGTCGAAGGAGTGGGCATTTTGGCTCCTGCTTTTCCGGGGGCAGATCGTGAGGATCTCATGAGCGAACAAATGGAAATATGGGCGTGCGACGGTGAGATGAGAGGGTGAGACGTGGCTGGGAGATGGTGGTGAGGGCGTGGTGAGAGAATGTGTTTGACTGGGTCCCTCTTGTGTGGATAAGTGCATGCGTAGAGGCATTTGTTTTAATTTGCTTAGATTTAAATGGGGTTGGATTTACGTGGATATGGGTGGGTAGCGTATGTATAGTTGCATTTGTTAAGGGCTTTAAATGGATGTGGATGGGATGCTACACATGGGTTACGTGGAGGTAAAGGCTATGGGTATGGTTGTTATTTCTTTATTATTTGTTGGTGGTGTTGGATGTTTTTAATAGTTTGAACTGTATATGGATTTTAATGGGTTTAAGTGGGTATGGCTGGGTGTTGTGGATATTCTTATTATTATTTTTTTTTATGAATTGAATTATGGATTTTAATTACTGCATTTTATTAATTAATTAATTTTAGGTGGGCTTGGTTTTGGATGGCTTGGGGTTAACGTGGCCAACATGCATACTGGCCATGCATGATGGTTGGGATTAAATTACGTAGGTTTTAATTCGGTTGATTTGTTAATGGATTTTAATGGTATAAGTGTGGTGGGTTACGCAAGTTTAGTTTGGTGTGTGTTTGTTGTTTTTTTTAGTGGTTTAGTTGGTTTTGTTTTTATTTTTATTTTATTTTTATTCATGGGATTTTATGGGTTATGTGATTTTTATTTATTGGGTTAAGGGTTGAAGTGGATATTATGGGTTGGTTGTTTATGTGGATTTGATTTTTAATTATTCTAGTTGTTGAGTTTTAATCAGAATGGGTTTTATTATTTAGTTCATTTTATTTAGATTTTAAGTGGGGTTCTAGTTGATGGGTATGGTTAGTTTATTTATGGGGTTTTATGAGTTTTATGTGTGACATATATTTTAATTATTATTAATTTTTAAGGATTTAAATTGTTGTGTTATTTGATTATTTAATATTCATTATGGGATTGGTTAAGGTTGGTTTAAGTGGTGATGATGGGTTTTATTTATGTGAATTTTACAGATTATGTGATTTTCATTGGGATTTTAAGTTGGGTTTAAGTGGATTTTAGCATAACACCGAGCACACACACAGGAGACAGCTGGAAAGTGGCGGAAATGGCAAGCACACAAGCACCACACACTGCAAGAGATAATGACAGAAGAGGCTGGCACCAGGAAAAGTGTAGGCGATAGTGATTCTGCAGCTCAACAGATCCGATGACCAACCTCATGTCATCATAATGGAGCGACGATAATCAGGCATGCCAACAAGAGCACGAGCTACCCTGGAGATTTTAATGGAGATAACACTGCGCCTGCTAAATAATGGGCCTAATGGGCTAAGAAATGAGCCTTGCGAGGACAATCCAAAAAAGCACGTCTACCAGAGTAGACATCCAGGGAGTATGCCGTTAACAAGGTGTCAGCGGCAATCGATGTTGTCATTTACATTGGATCCGAGGCAAGTCAACAAACGGTCAAACAAGCCTTATTGGGCATGAACCACGCAGAGATGGGCCAAATCTCGCGTCTACAAATGTGTCGCGTTATAGTCGCGACAGACCTGGGGGTCGCGTTCACGTTGCCGCAGGTTGGCGGTCTTCATCTGCATGGCTGCCGCGTGTCGCTCACCGGGCGGTCGACTGACGTCAGTTTTGGGAAGGCGACAGTCGCCTGCGTCGCATTCAGGTAGCGACATCTGACTGTGTCGCGATCCCAACCGCTGTTCTGTTTTTAAGAACCCCAGCCGGACAGAGCAGGGGAAGCTCTGCACGGCCAGGGAGGGGAATTGCTGCGGGATTTCCGGACGATTCGAGCTTCTGGAGGTGCGTGGGGCGTGCTCTCGCCGCGAGGATGTCGCGGGGGGGGGGAAACGCCGAGGGAACTCCGGTCTTCGCGTTCTTCGTGAAGGTAGGGTGTTTCTACCTCGTTTGATTGTGTGGATTGGTCGTGGTGTGGATTTGATTTGTTTAAAGCTTAAATAACAGTAGATACCATGCTAGGGTATCATTAAAGTATGTAAATTGAGAATTAAACGTGGTTTGAATGGTCGAAAATGGTAATCCGTGGAGTTTTTCCAGATTGGGGTTTTCGTCTGCGAAGGCGACGGCCCTTGGTGTCGCGACCACGTTGCGACAGCCCGACCTGTCACAATAAAGTTTCTGTTGCGACATGTTGTTGGGTCGCCATCTGATGGCGGCCCAGGTTCTTATCACGGTCTGTCGTAGTGTCGAGTTAAGGTTATTGCGGCCTGACGGGATGCTGCGTTGAGGTTTCTGATCGCGGTCCTTCTTGGTGTCGCGATCAGGTAGTGACAGTACCGTCTGTCGCGACAAGACTTCTCGTCGTGCCATGTCGTGATGTCGCGATCTGAAGGCAGCTCTAGCCTCTGTCGCGATCACAGCCGAGGATGTTATTTTGTATACTTTTGGTAATTTGAAATATTTGGTTGGTGATATTTGTTGTGCATGGCAATGACAAGTGGAGCCAGTGCACTTTTTACACTCATGGAGCGTATTGCTCACGAGGTGGGCATGTTTTATATGGTTAATGTGTGTTGTGTACGTAACCGGCTTGGTGTTTACGTAGTATTTATGGTGTGTTGACACCTGTAGCGCTCCAGGAAGCGTGTTGTCCATGTGTTGGACATGTTGTTTACGTGAATGATGTATGGTGCACCTGGTTGGTGTATTGTACACATGTTGTTTACATGGTTTGGGTGTGTGCATGGCACACACATTGTCGTAATGTAATTCTTATGATTTGTCGTAGTAATTGGGCAGTGAGGTTTCTATGTGAGCCTAGCCATGACTTTGTGGTGTGTGGGCAGTGAAGGTCATGTGTGGACCTAGCCTTGGTCTGTTGTTATCCTTTAAAGATTATTATGCTGATTTATGTGTTAAGTGGTATGTGTGTAGCCACGGAGGTCATGAGTTGATCAATGATAGGTAAGTTTGTGGTTCAGGTATGTGTTATGGTGTAGGTTAGCTTGTGAGTCACATGTGACCAGAACAAGCTATTCCTCTCATATGTACCGTGGTTTGTAATAAAGATGGAACATGTAAGTATCGTGGTTTGTGCTAGCCGAGTGTGGTGGTCCGGCGCCTATTCCAGAATGCCTCTCTAGTCGGGTACCCCAGGTTCTTTCTGAGCCAGGCACGTGTGTTTCTTGTGCTCGGGGTTTTGTCCCGGTACTTGTGTGGTACCGTTGAGGTTTGTGTCGTCTTCTTGGACACCCTCACTCCTTTGCTTGAGTTGTACGTTCGGCTGAGGGAAAGACGACAGTGGGACAGTGACTTTTGTACTTGTCTTTTAGTCGCTTGTAGCGCGCTCGTAATGGGGGTACGGACACCAGTAGTCGACACTGGTCCCCAACTAGTACTGTTTTCCAGTGCCTCACTTTAGGGTGCTCCGGCCAGAGACCCTAGAGGTGCCAGGCATGGACCTGCAGCTGTGTGTCTGCAGGTGTGGTGTTGGTTGGTCTCCACAGTTGTTTGGCTTTACCTTGTGGAGCGGCAGTTGGACCTTTCATCCGTGACTGCAAGGCTGAGAGGTAGTTCTTGTGTTGTGTTGTCCGGGTTGGATACTGGCGTCATGAACTAGTAGTCTGTTCCCGTGTGGTGGCGTTGTCCTTTCCGACTCGTGCTTTGCTACTGACTGTGGCTTGACTCGTGCTTTGCCACTGGTTGTGGTTCGTGAGTTTGTGACTCGTGGTCGAGGTTTGACCCACTCTAGGTGTGCCCTGGTGTTGGCACAGTTGTGACTAAGTTGTGGTTTGTGTGACTTACCGGTTGAGGTTTCACCTGTAATGTTGTGCCTAAGTGAGAGCACAATATAGTTGAGATTCAGTGTGGTGTTTAGCACCTTCTTGTACCCTTCGTATGGGTGTTGTGTTGTGGTACCTCAGAGTAGTAGGTACCTATACCCTTCGTGGGTTACTTTGTAGTTTTGTGATGGTACACTGTGTACCAACCTTTTCGGGTACTTGTGTGTTGTGGAGGTCTTATGGTTTGACCTGCCATTTGTTGTATCCTATCCGTTTTAAGTAAGTATTTGTTTATAATTTAATGTGGATTAGTTTGTGATTGCCAATCATATTACCTTTGTGGGTAATTTGCCGATGAGGCTTCTGGCCTAGGCATATTGTGGTTTAGTAGAGCTGTGCTTTGTGGAGGCTGTGTGAGACCTTCCACTTGTTGAGTTTTACCTTTCTTGAGTAAGGTTTCGATTATGGTTTTAGTAGTGATGGACTAGCTATCTGTAGTCAGTTCTACCACTTATGTGTGACTCTCGACGTAGTGTGGTTTGGAGTATAAAGGACCAGCTCTTTGTTAGCAGTCATGTTACTCAAGTGTTTGAGGTTTGCCTGTGAAGCTTGTAGCCTGGGCAATGATTTGCCTGTGTGGCTTATAGCTTAGGCAGTGAGTTGTTGTAGCAGTGTGCCGGTGAGATTGTGGTTTAGACACTTCAGTTTTTGGGCGGACTAGTAGTGTTATATTAGTCCTGTAGTCCCACATTCCTTCCGAGGACTTTATGTTTATTATCATGATTATGTTTAGTTGTTATTTATTATTATGTTGTGAGCATGAAATGGTTTGGCTTGCCAATGAGACCCTTTGAGGTTGAGGTCTCTTCAGTTTAGTTGTCTCTTTCTGGTTTGTGTGTTGTTTTGGGTAGCCCCTACTGAGCCAGTGACTTGTTGAGGCTCACTCCCCTACAGTTCTTTTCAGGGACTACCGTGTGTTTGGCTTGCAGCGGTGTTGTGACAGACTTGTACCACCAGCAGTTGTGTAGTAGTAGTATTGTGTGAGCTTGTGCTCCCTCGGGGTATGCCCCAGGTAGTTGTACTTTTTAATTGGACATGTATTAATGTAATGGGACAATTGTACAAATTTGTGAACAGATATGAGCACATGTACTTTCTTGTGTCTTATATCTGTGGTTTGTCTTTTATACTCTTTCTGGACACGTGTGTGAGATATCCCTTGCGAGACTTCGGTCCATTCGCGGGAGGGGATCTGGATATGGAGCCTTATCAGGCATAAGTACCCCGGTCCGTCACAGTTGCTCAGGGACTGGACGTAGGACTCCTAAGGAAAGGAGATCCGAACCAGGATAATTCTTTGCGTTGTGTGATTGATTTCTTGTGAGTTTATTATTTATACTAACCTTCATTAACCTATTTCGAAGAACGTCTTTGTGTGAAATTTTACATACAGGTTTAGTCCAGATAATTTCATAAAAAGACCCATTCACCCCCCCCCTCTGGGCTCGTCAGCTGGGCAACACTGATGTGTGCCCAAGTACCATGTATGTATATCAAAATTGGAAATGGGATGATGTACTTTTGGGTCTTCGGACTCTCTCTTGATTTAATGCCAGTGTAAATGGGGCAGATCCAGTCCCGGGAGAAGCACCCGAATTCGTTTAATCTGCGCAGAGCGGCATGGGTCTCTAGGGTGTTTGGCATGACACCACTACAAGCTAGATTGGTCGACATTTCCATGAACTATGTTGAAACATGAGTTTTATTGCTTGCTTGAAGGACTGGTCAGGGCATCTCTACATATACACTTTCTCTATTTCCTTCTGAATTATTGATCATATACACTCGTGCTTTACTATTTCATTGATGGTCGTCTTATGTCAGTTTATTGGCATATTACTTCATGCTTGTTACTGTTTGATAATCATGGTTCACTTCATTTATGATCTGATTTGTATCCTTTTCCATTACTTGTAATTAGTATTTACTGCCTACTTGTGTCTCAATTATCCTTGACTCATGTAAACTTTTATATTCTTGATTTTGGAGGATAAATCCTACTGAGCAAGAGTGCTCATACCTACTTTTTCTCAGGTAATCTATAGTTCTAGAAGACAGGGACATCGGGATTTGTGTGCTGAGAGATCAACCTTTGCGACATTTACCTTTGAGTTGTAAATTGAGAATCATGTAATACCTGTAAAATGACAGTTAATAAATTTTTATTTAGTGAAGCCCCGAGAAAATTTCTACTCAAATAGTTCAAAATTTACTCTTGATTTCTTATTCGTTCATGTTTCGGCATTTACAGATATATTAAATGTCGAGACATGACAATTTAACCAAGAGGGGAGGGTGATTGGTTATCGCCTAATTAAAAATTTATTTTACATAGAATATATTAAATTTAATTAAGCAAATCTAATCATGAGATATACAGTAGAATATAACAAGTAAATAGCGATATCGATTATCCTAACGTGTGTAGAACGAGGTAGAGAGATAGATCAAACCACATATTACATGCAGGATTTTAGAGTAGTTCGACTAACACACACATGTCGGCCTATGTCTATTACCTTACACCTCGTGAGGATTTTCCACTAACTTATTTTTAGGTACAAGTTACAAACCCTCACACTGTTGTTTCTCGAGACAACACTAACCCCACTCGTTTTCGGAGGCAAGATAACTCAATACGTAGTGTGTGCACACACTATACACCAACCACTACTCACATAGGAGCACAACACATTGTACGTTCTGGTTCAGTTATGAACGAATAATAACATGGACATGAGAACTGCAATTAAACACAGAAGTAAAGATTCTCTCTGTCACAAAGGTTTGGCCTTTGTGAATGTCTTTGTTGACACTATCATGATGATGAACCGGTCATTGTAGAAGGCTTCAAAACAAAGACTCGCTAGATGTAGCACCAGATCTAACGCCTATCAGAAGAAGAACATCTTCTTGAAACATCTAGAAGGCTTCTCGACGATGAAGACTTATTCTTTAGGCTTCTATAGGTTTAGAGCTTCTGTTGGCTCTTTCTGAGCAGCGCGATCCTCTCTTGATTGCTAGGGTACGAGATGATCTCTTGGAGGCGGCTATTCTCTCTTCCCAACCATGAAAACATGCTTGCACTTATAATACAACAACTAAAGAGTCCATATTTGGCAAGAGCTCTAACGGAAGAAAGAGGCATTTCAATTTAGGAAACCTCGTTGCCAGAATTGGTCGTCTGATTTTCACAATCGGTCATTTGATTTTTGGACCTTGGCTAGCTTGGTGTCGGCATGCTTGTCTTCATGTGTTGACACACACTTCATAATCAGTCGTCTGATTTGCACTGTCTTCAAACAAGTGTCCTGGGAAAAGTGGTCGTCCGATTTCTTCAAATCGGTTGTCTGATTTTCTACTTGATCATCAATTGGATGGAGCTTCACTAATCGGAAGCTTGTTCATCAATCGATTGATCTTCTCTTCAACAATCAATTAACATTTTCATCATCAATCGAATGACCTTTTCTTCAACAATCGATTGGTCTTTTCTTCATCAATCGATTGGCTTTTCTTCATCAATCGATTGGTCTATCATAATCGGTCGACCAATTCTTGAAATTCGATCGTCCGATTGTCAGTTCTGCACAATCCAGATTTTCTTTAAGTTCAAGACTTGGCCTTTGTGAAGTCCACTTCAAAGGAGACTTTTGGACTATTTTTCTGTACACTTGGCAAAAAATTAGACCCTCAAATTACATATAAACAAATCAAATACTTGAGTCATTAACATGAACACAGTCTTGTGCTTGGTGATGTTATCAACATGAATGACACTTAATATTTTTGTGATCATTAAAATCTATAGAGTACAACAAGAATAACTTGATACTTATGTTATTTAGTTATAATATTGAGTGTTAGTTTTGTTATATCAACATTATTTTATTAATGTTGTCTTACACAGTCCAACTCAGAGTACAAAAAGTTGGATAAACCATTTAAAGAGAAATGGACATCTTGTGTGAGAAGTCAGTTTAGGAATTCGATCGATGTGGAGTCCACTAATCATTTGGAGACGATGATAGTGTTGACCGAGTGCTATTTAGTATGATGGGATTAAATTATAATAATTTCAATTCACTGGATAATGACAACTTCAATCCCTCCTACTTTCCATCATCATCATCCTAGCCTAATCCACCATCCCAACAATTGGGGAAAAGACACTAACAAATAATCAACTAGTCGAGGATGAGACAATTAATCCTCCTGACAAAAGGTGAAGCACACAAGCATACAATGGTTTGTGAAAGCAAAAAAACAAGAAGGCCTTTGATCTGATGGCACTAGCTACATGTTGAACAATGAAAGCATCAATATGGCTAGGGATTTGTTTCCGACTTCCAATTCCACACCCTCAGTACAACACAGTAGTACACAACGAGGGAATATGTTGTTAGATTGAAGTCATTACTGAGATATCGTAGGAAATATTGTTCCCAGTATCAATCCTCTTCGAGAAGCCTAAAAAAAGAAAAAAAAAACATGGTTCATGTCGCTTGATGATGACGACACACTACCTAGATCATGAGAGCTACCTTATAAGTTATTTTCCTTCATTGTTCATCACTTTATGTTTCTACCCTTAAGTTAGAGTTATGCATGTCCCTCTTGGTCAAGGATGGGACAAGTATCTTCATTATGTTGTTGTTATCTATCATAAGTAGAGTAGTAATGAAGTTGATGAATTATGCTTAAGCACCTGATTGTATATTGTGTGGTATTGTAGGGCACTCGTATCGTTTAAAATGGGGAGATTTAAATTCGATGTTATTTGGGTGGGTTGTTGACTAGGTATATACTACACTTGACCTGATTGCTACAAATAGGTCAATAGTTATATTGAGGCTTCATAATCTTAGATGAAGGACAATATGGATACCATGGGATGGTGTTATAAGAACCAATAGCGACATTGCCTTCACAAGCAACCCATCCAATCTATGAACCAAGTGCAACTCCATGGAGGGATAAGGAACACCATGGCCATCAAAATGATGTTCTACTACTAATTATGTTTCTCATGTTGTTGCTCCTCATCTCTTCTTTGTCGAGATAGTTGTCATGGTTGTCAAACAGTAGACAATTGTGAATTGGTTATTGTCTTACTTTAGCTGATGGAAAACTCTGACTATGTGTGTCTTATGTGGACATTTGCCCATTATTACTATGTTTGGATGATAAATTTATTAGATCCTCCAACATTCATATGCCTATCATATGCCTTGTATAAGGGAATCTACAATACGATTTTGACTTTGTAATAATATCATATTAGGACTAGAGTTTGACTTAAATGCATTAGTGAGAGAGTTCATTAACCAGAAGAACACCATTTTCCTTGCCATTGATGAAGCCATTACTTATAAGTGCCAAGATGACGATGAAATTGTTCCAATTCTGAGGCCGATGCATACAAGCTGTCAGACGGGATATGTATGAGTACATGAAGTCTTATAGGGTCACGAGTAGTGTTATTATAATATTTTTAGGTTCCACCCCAACATTCATTAAATTAAAAGACACATTGACAAAGAGATATCTTATCCAAGATTCTCACTATGTCACAACGACAGAGCAACTTGGAATGTTCTTATATGCAATGGGCCATGGTGTCTTGTAGGGAGCTTTGTGCGAGCACTTTCAACACCCATCTGGAGACTATTAGTAAAACATCCATCATGTGACGAAAGCGATCACTTCACTTCAAATTGCTTACATCATCCTTCCTAATGTGAATGATCTTGTCCACCCTCGCATTCATTATAATGAGAGTTTTATCCTTACTTCAAGTTAAGATTTCCTGCCATCATCTTCTGCAATACAACCAACTATAAAAAAAATGTGCAATTATAGTGCATAGGATGCCATGAGGACAATCGATGGTACGTATATCCCAACACATATCTTGTAAGGTAAGTAAGCATGCATGGTATAGGAATTGCAAGGGAATGGTCAGTCAAAATTGATGATCAGTCTGTCCCCATGTAATTTTAATTACATATTTATTTTGGTAATTAACAACACCCTATCAAAATTTCTATCATATATTTCATAAGTCTAAAGTACATGAAATATACCAAGGTCAAACAAGCCAATATTGGTAAGTATCACCTATCTGAAGCTTTAAACATTTCTAGATTATATTTCTCTAAGACCGCATTGACTTCTGTTGAAAGTCACAACGACTTCCTTTATGTATAACGATTTCATATGTGTCTTAACGATTTCTTTATACGACAGTAACATCGTTGGTTACAAACAAGTCGCTCCCGTAACGATTCCTTAAGTTATCATAATGATTCTTTAGAACTCGTAACGACTTGCCCGTCATAACGATTTCTTAAGTCATCGTAACGATTTCTTTAGAACTCGTAACGACTTGCCCATCGTAACGATTCCTTAAGTCATCACAACGATTTCTTTAGTGCTCATAACGATTTGCTTTACGCAACGATTTCTTTAGCGCTCACAACGATTTCTTTAGCGCTCATAACGATTTACTTTGCGCAACGAGTTCTTTAGCGCTCACAATGATTTCTTTAGCGCTCATAACGATTTGCTTTGCACAACAATTTCTTTAGCGCTCACAACGATTTCTTTAGCGCTCATAATGATTTGCTCTCTATAACGATTTCTTTAATATTCATAATGATTCCGTTAATGAATACAATGATTTACTTTCTATAAACGACTTGTTAAGTGCTCATAACGATTTCTTCAGTAAACATTTGATCATAACGATTTCATAAGTCATATAGGCAATGACTTTATGGTTTATATCGACTTGATATTTATCTTATTTCTGAAACCGTTGAATAGTCAAGTCTTCACATATCTATCTGACTGTTGTGCATTTAATGAAGACAGAACGCATCTCTGAATGCATGTAGATGATATCTTTTCATTATCGTGCATATTCTGTCAACATCTTTTAGAACAAGCTATTTGGCATTGCTATTTTGGTGAATATTCACATCAACGTCTTCTGACATCAAAAGACAGAGTAGCTGTCTACTGTTCTAGCATTTAATGTATGCAGGGCCCTAAAGACATTCTGTCATACAACGTTGGACCATATAGACGCCAGAAGACCCTATCTCTTTTCGTGCTCAAATGGATAAAAGATTGTTGACTAGAAGCTTCCAAATGTCAAGCAGTCTAACGTCTACCAAACTAAGAAACAATGGTTACTTCAATGACTACATTTTCAAATTGGAGATATAAATTCAAGATAGCAGCTCCAGAAGAAAATATACAGAAGAGAGAGACTTACCATCGTAGAACACAAGCTTTGCAGATCTTCTGAAAGAATCCAAGAGCCAAGAATTCAAATTCCAGTGTGTCTTTAGCTCTTTGCTCTCTGTGCTGTAATAGAAATCCTAAGAGAGCCAGTGTAGTTCTGAGAGAGTGTCTTGTTTAGATTATTTGCTCTCAGTGCTAGTAGCTTCAGATCTTGACTTGCTAAAGCTTGATCTAGGGGCTTGAATTCCTTCTTATTCTTTTTGTGTTGAAGTTCCCTTCTATTGTGAAGGAAGACCTGGTGGGGAACCAGTGTTCCCTTCTGTTGTGAAGGAAGACCTGGTGAGGGATCCAGAGTGTTGTATTTCCCTTCGTGTGAAGGAAGATCAGCTGAGCTAGGTGTTGTTTTGTCCATAGGGGGACTGTACCCTAGTTAGTGGAATCCTGAGTTGTTGCTCAGGGACTGGACATAGGACTCCTAAGGAGCGGAGGTCTGAACCAGGATAATTCCTTGTGTTGTGTGTTTGGTTATTGTGTGTTTGTATTTTATACTAACCTTTTCTAACCTTCATCAAAGAACATCTTTGTATGAATGTTTTTAAGTACATGTACTATTAAATATAATTTTGAAAAGGACCATTCACCCCCCCTCTGGGCTCGTCAACTGGGCAACTAGTGGTATCAGAGCGAGTCTCTTCGACAAAGAAGAAAGATCCAACGATCTGAAGAGTAAAGATCCATGGCAGCCCAAGATAGCATTGAAGGTCAGTCTGTCAACCGACCCCCTCTCTTCGATGGTGAAGATTATGCTTATTGGAAGACCAGAATTGAGTACTTTCTCCAAGGTCACGACTATCAGATATGGTCAATAGTAGAAGAAGGCGATCTCTTGGTCACAAATGAGAAAGCTCAATGGACAGATAAAGACAGGAAAAAGATCTCCTTGAAGTGTAAGGCTAAGAGTATTCTGTGCTGTGCACTAAGCAAAAAGGAATTCAACAAAGTTTCAGCTTGCAAATCCGCAATGGAGATGTCGGAAAAGCTTAGAATTACCTATGAAGGCACATACAAGGTGAAGGAGACAAGAATTGATATTCTTGTTACACAATATGAAAGATTTCAGATGCAATCAGGTGAGTCCATAACTCAAATGTTCAGTCGATTTACAGATATTACAAATGGATTGGCTGGACTGGGGAAACCTATGAGATTGGAGACATGGTGAGGAAAATTCTTAGATCCTTACCATCCTCATGGACCCCAAAGGTCACAGCTATTGAGGAAGCTAATGATATGAAAAGGATGTCTTTGGAAAAGCTCATGGGTCCCTTATGGCCCATGAGATCAATATGGAAAGGTTAGGAGAGTCCTCAAGTAGAAAGAAGCACTCCAATGCCTTAAAAGCTGAAGAAGACTCATCAGAAGCAAGCTCAGATGAAAATGAAAGTATCGAGGACAATGAAAATGAAGAAGCAATGCTATCAAGAAGACTGCAGTGGATTTTAGCCAAGAAAAAGAAATTTCAATCTGGCAGAAGATTTTTTAAGAAAAACAAAGAGTTAAGAAGTCAGAAGGAAAAGATCTGAAGAAAGGAGAACCAATATGCTATGAGTGCAAGAAACCTGGACATATCAAGACAGGATGTCCAAAGCTTAAGAAAGATAGACACAAGAAAAAAGACTACTTCAGATGATTCAAGCAGTACAAGAAAAAGGCAATGGCAGCCGCTTGGGAAAACAGCAGCGACTCGGACAGTGAATCAAGCTTAAGCAGTGATAAAGAAGAAGCCAACCTGGCGTTCATGGCAAATACAGATGATAAGGTAACATTTGACTCCTCCTTTGATTCCTGCAATAATTCTGATTCAGATAATCTAGAGGAAGCATTCAATGAACTATACAGTAAATATAGAGAAGTAACCAAACTATTAAAAGTAAGTAAGAAAAATAATGCTTGTCTAGAAAACACAAACTCAGAACTAAAATCAAAAAATGAACAGCTAGAAAAATAGTTAACTGAACTTAAAAGAAGAAATGATTTATTATGTGAAGATCTAAAGGATAAGAATGAACAAATAATCAAATTTGAAAAACAAGCAAGCTCGGATGAACTAAAAATAGAGATAAACTCATTAATAGAAGAGAATAAAAAGTTATCTAGCACATTGGAAAAATTTACAAATGATAAAAACTCCCTCATATTAAAAGGTGCTAGAAGATCAGGTAAAAGAAAAATGGATTATGATATACACCCCCAGATAATGAAGAAACCATAGTTTATCCTAAAATATATCCAACACCAAAATTTGTACCTGAACAAGACATTGCATACATGGCAGATTTCAAATATATAGAAAAAGTAACCAAATTGTCCTGCTGCAGTCACTGTAACAAATTAGGACATATTATAACTACATGTCCAACTAAACATAAGAAATGGATAATAAAAAGGGAAACCAGTGATACTAACCAATCAGGACCCAAAAGAACTTGGATACCTAAAACTTAATGTTTTCATTTCAGGGTAACTCTCGAGCATCTAAATGGTATCTGGACAGTGGATTCTCAAGGCACATGTCAGGTAATCGAAAGCTATTCTCTCATCTTCAAAATGAAGAAGGAACTGTTACATATGGAGATAATGGAAAAGGAACAGTGATAGGCAGTGGTTCTGTGAACAATAAAGGAAAGACGGTTATTGAAGATGTATTGTTTGTCGAAGGGCTAAAACATAATCTTATTAGCATCAGCCAGCTTTGTGACAGAGGCCATCAGATTCAGTTTCAAGAGTCAAAGTGCAGCATATTAAAAGGTGGAGCAGTAATTTTCGAGGCAAATAGAGAAAAGAACGTATATGTGCTCTATCTTGAAGAACCTAAAGATCAAAATGTTTGTTTAGCAACAAATAAAGATCAATCAACTTAATTGTGGCACAGAGGACATTGCAGCATAGATGGTATGAGAAAGTTGTTAAAGAAAAATCTTGTGGAAGGTCTGCCAAAAGTCAGCACTAAGATGGAAGGTATTAGTAGACCCTGTGCCAAAGGAAAGCACTCTAAGAGCTCCTTCAAGTCGAAGACTGTGGTAACCACCTCAAAGCCTTTAGAACTCCTTCATATGGATTTGTTTGGACCAATGAGGACCACCAGTCTTGGAGGAAAGAATTTTGGTTTTGTTATTGTCGATGACTACTCCAGATTACATGGGTGTCATTCTTAGAACATAAAGATGATACATTTGAAAGCTTTATCAGTTTTAGCAAGAAGGTTCAGAAAGATAAGAAATTCAGTATTGTTAGTATTCGATCAAATCATGGAGGTGAATTTCAGAATGAGAAATTTGCAAAGTTCTGTGAAAATGAAGGGATTGAACTCAATTCTCAGCACCAAGGACACCACAGCAAAATGGAGTTGCTGAGAGGAAGAATAACACTTTATTAGACATGGCAAGAACAATGTTGTCAGAATTTAATTTGCCAAGATACTTTTGGGTTGAAGCAGTGAACACAGCAAGCTATATTATCAATAGAGTAATGATCAGGCCAATCCTAAAGAAGACTGCATACGAACTGTTTAAAGGAAAGAAGCCAAAGATCAGCCACTTTAGGACATTTGGATGTCCTTGCTTCATTCACAATAAGGGTAAAAGAGACATTGGTAAGTTGGATGCCAAATCAGATGAAGGTATCTTCATGGGGTATGCTTCTAAACGCAAAGGTTATAGAGTATTTAACAAACGTACCTTATGTTGAACCACTCTATGGTTATCTGTGATCTTGGCATTTTGGTGATAACAAAATATATGATGCATTTAGGTGATAATAAAATATATTATCTTGATATTGCGGAGATAACAAAATATAGGTGTTCATAAATATTTTTGTTTCATCTTTGTTGCATCAATCCCATTTACAGATGATAATTCTCATTGAATATCATATTTCATCTGTGTCGCATCAATCTCATAGCAAAATGCTAAGTCTCTCATTGATGCAATATGGCGCACTAAATTGATAAAATCGATGTTTAATCCATATACATCGATTACAGTTCAAGTGCCAAATTAATAAGCGCTACAACGATTCATTTTGATCGATTTTATAAGCCCTACAATGATTTAGTTTTAATTGATTTTATAAGCGCCATAACGATTCGTTTAGGGCCATAACGATTTGATAAGTGAGCGCAACGTTTTTGCCCTCACATCGATTTGCCCCTCATACGATTCACTAAGGCTCATACCGATTTCGATCTCGTAACGATTGGGACTCACATCGACTCCTTAAGAATTCATAATGGCTTGTTAAGAAATCGATCTCATAACGATTTCATAAGTGATCACATCGATTTCTTTGGAAAGAACAACGATTTACTTGCTCATAACGATTCGATAAGTGACCACATCGACTCCTTAAGATTTCACATCGATTTCTTCAGTAATCACAACGATTTCTTTAGAGAGAACAACGACTTGATTCTTCACAACGATTTGTTCATAAATGTGCAACGATTTACTTATAAATGAACAACGATTATATAAGTCACATTCACATCGATTTCTCTTAGGTTTTAAAGTGTTTCTTGGTGCCTAATGAAAAGTCAAAATATCTTCTGACAGATAAAGCTGCATACTTGTTTCAGAGTTTTGTCAGAAAAGATTGTGACCTATCAGTTTTAGCAAGTTAAGAGAAATACAGTAGTGTGCACTGTTATCGTGAAAACACTATTTTGTGCTAACACTCTGCTCCATGCTCATAGATCTCAAAGACGATCAATAGGTGATCAATACAAGAGATGAGCAACGGTTAGAACTCCAACAAATCTCTTCAACAGATCCATTCAAAAACTGCTCTTATAAAAGAAGAAGCAGAAGCTGAAAAAGATGAGAGAGCTTTCTGAAGATCTTTGAAGGAGTGTACAACCAGCGAGGAACCTGAACTCCAAATACACTCAAAGGAAAAGAGAGAAAGAGCCTGAGCCCAAGAAGAAGTGTTCAAGCATTTGAAGCATTCGAGCTTTCAAGCTTCTTTTCTTCTCTCTTCATTTTCTCTCTGTGCTCATTGTAATCTTTGGGGAGAGTCTGTGACTGTGAGCTAAGTCCTGAGTGTTCATCTTGTAATAGCTCTTAGTCTGATCTTTCTTTTCTAAGAAAGATTTCTGTCCAGCTGTAGGACTATATACAGTTTGTAACCCAGCTAGGGGTTTGTGTCTAGCAGAACCGCACTGGGGTTTGTACCAGTAGGTTTGCTTCTGAGCCTAGAAAAGAAGTGGGCTACCTTCTTGCCCGGGAAAGAGAAGAAGACTAGCTGGGGTGCTGGGTGTTGTAGTGTCCTTGAGGGGGACTGTACCCTTGGTTAGTGAAATCCCAAGATGTTGCTTGGGGACTGGATGTAGGACTTCCATGTGGGAAGGGCCGAACCAGGATAAATCTCTTGTGTCCTTTGTGTGATTGTTCTTTTGCTTCCGCACTGCCACTCTTCATCACACTAACACTAACCAAACTTTTAAGTGTTTACGTTTTGATTTCAGATTTCAGAAAAACCTATTTACCCCCCTCTAGGTTACCTTGCTGCCATACCAAAAGGGCCAACAGATGGTATCAAAGCGGGTCTTTGAACATCCAAGAAGATCCAACGATCTTAGAGCAAAGATCCATGGCAGCCCAAGGATACGCTGAAGGACAATCAGTCACCAGACCTCCATTCTTTGATGGAGAAGACTACCAATATTGGAAGATGAGGATGGAATGCTTCATTCAAGGCACATACTTTGATCTGTGGCAGGTAATTGAGGTAGGCGACTTTGTTATTATTCCTATTGAAGGCACTACTGCCATTACACTGCTAATAAGAGTAAACTATCTCTAAATTTTAAAGCTAAGAACTTTTTATGTTGTGCTTTATCTAAAAAGGAATTTAGTAGAGTATCTGCTTGTAAATCTGCCAAAGAAATATGGGATAAGCTGCAAATAACTTATGAAGGAACATATAAAGTGAAACAAACTAGGATAGATATTCTTGTTTCACAATACGAACAATTTAAAATGCTTCAAAACGAAAATATCACTACTATGTATAATAGATTTTCAAGCATAGTAGTAGGTCTAAATTCTCTTAGAAAAATTCTTTCTAATGAAGAAACCGTTAGAAAAATACTTAGGTCCTTAACTATTTCATGGACACCTAAAGTAACTGCTATTGAAGAAGCCCATGACTTAACCATACTTTTTATTGATAACTTAATGGGTTCCCTCATGGCACATGAAATTAATATGGAGCGTCTATCTGAAAGCTCATAAAAGAAAAAATGTACTAATACTCTTAAAGTTGTAGCTACTCCTACTTCTTCTTCTTCTAGCTCTCGAAATGCAGACTCTGAAGACAACAATGTTGATGAAGTATTGTCCAAGCTTCAGAAGATTCTAAAGAAGAAGACAAATGGATCAAGAAGGATCCAGAAAAAAGAGAAAAAAGAAAAAGACCCAGTATGCTATGAATGCAGAAAACCTGGACATCTGAGACCAGATTGTCCAAGGCTTAAAAAGACTGGTCAAACTGAAAGGCACAAGAAGCAGCATAAGAAATTCAAGAGAAAAGCCATGGCAGCTGCTTGGGAAAATGATGAAGCCACAAGCTCAGAATCATCAAGCTCAGATTCCGAAAAGGAGCAAGGAAATCTAGCCCTCATGGTGGGACTAGACGAGGTACATTCTGACTCATTTTTTAATTCTTGCACAGAGTCAGGGTCAGAATCAGAAGACTTAGAAGAAGTCTTTAATGAACTATATGAAAAACATAAGGGGGGTGTAAAAGAGCTAAAAAATCTAAAAAACAACTCTACTTGCTTGGAAAACACCAATTCTGATCTTAAATCCGAATTGGAGCAACTAGAAGAACAATTAAAAGAATGCAAAGATAAAAATTATTTTTTAAATGAAGATTTGAAAAACAAGAATAATGAGAAGTTAGAGTTAGAAGAAAAATTAAAAACTCTAACTGAAGAAAATATGTATTTAAAAGATCAGTTAGAAAATTAACTGAAGGGAAAATATCTTTAGCCGTATGCTTAAAAGGATCAAAATATGGAAATAACAAACACGGGCTTGGATACATACTTCCAAAAAAAGGAAAACAAGCCATGATTCCAGAAAAATATCCACTACCAAAATTTGTAAAAGAAACCAAGATGCCCCAGAAAAAGGCCCCTGTAAAAGAAAAAGTTTACAGAAATCACGTTCTAAAAACTCAGCACAAAGAAAATAAGAACAGCAAAACAATCTATATTCATTGTTGTTCTCATTGCAATAAACTAGGACACACAGTAAACACCTGCACAACAAGGCACTTAGTTTGGATCCCTAAAAGATATTTTTATGCATCTAACCATCAAGGACCCAAAAAGGCTTGGGTACCTACTTCTGAATAAGTTGTTTGCAGGGTAGCCTTGGAGCATCAGGAACCGAGGATTCTCAAGGCAATAATAGAGTCTCTCAAAAAAGGGGGAGCTCTGATTAAGGGGGAGCGCAGAGTAAGGGGGAGAAAAATTGAACTCCTCTATGGTAAGAAACTCTCTCAAAAAGAAGGAGAAATACATGGTAAGACTTTTCCTTTTTGGATTATTGACAAAAAGGGGGAGAGTAAGTATGCTCTATGAATTTTCTGCTTAAATCATATTTTAAATCATTTCAGAAAATTCGCATAAATTTTGTCATCACCAAAAATGGGGAGATTGTTGAACCACTCTATGGTTATCTGTGATCTTGGCATTTTGGTGATAACAAAATATATGATGCATTTAGGTGATAACAAAATATATTATCTTGATATTGCGAAGATAACAAAATATAGGTGTTCATAAATATTTTTATTTCATCTGTGTTGCATCAATCCCATTTACATATGATAAGTCTCATTGAATATCATGTTTCATCTGTGTCGCTTCAATCTCATAGCAAAATGCTAAGTCTCTCATTGATGCAATATGACGCACTAAATTGATAAAATCAATGTTTAATCCATATACATCGATTACAGTTCAAGTGCTAAATTAATAAGCGCTACAACGATTCATTTTGATCGATTTTATAAGCGCTACAACGATTAGTTTTAATTAATTTTATAAGGGCCATAACGATTCGTTTAGGGCATAATGATTTGATAAGTGAGCACAACATTTTTGCCCTCACATCGATTTGCCCCTCATAACGATTCACTAAGGCTCATACCGATTTCGATCTCGTAACGATTGGGACTCACATAGACTCCTTAAGAATTCATAATGACTTGTTAAGAAATCGATCTCATAACGATTTCATAAGTGATCACATCGATTTATTTGGAAAGAACAACGATTTGCTGGCTCATAACGATTCGATAAGTGACCATATCGACTCCTTAAGATTTCACATCGATTTCTTCAGTAATCACAACGATTTCTTTAGAGAGAACAACGACTTGATTCTCCACAATGATTTGTCCATAAATGTGCAACGATTTACTTATAAATGAACAACGATTGTATAAGTCACATTCACATCGATTTCTCTTAGGTTTTAAAGTGTTTCTTGGTGCCTAATGAAAAGTCAAAATATCTTCTGACAGATAAAGTTGCATACTTGTTTCAGAGTTTTGTCAGAAAAGATTGTGACCTACCAGTTTTAGCATGTTAAGAGAAATACAGTAGTGTGCACTGTTATCGTGAAAACACTATTTTGTGCTAACACTCTGCTCCATGCTCACAGATCTCAAAGACCATCAATAGGTGATCAAGACAAGAGATGAGCAACGGTTAGAACTCCAACAAATCTCTTCAACGGATCCATTCAAAAACTGCTCTTATAAAAGAAGAAGCAGAAGCTGAAAAAGATGAGAAAGCTTTCTGAAGATCTTTGAAGGAGTGTACAACTAGTGAGGAACCTGAACTCCAAATACACTCAAAGGAAAAGAGAGAAAGAGCCTGAGCCCAAGAAGAAGTGTTCAAGCATTTAAAGCATTCGAGTTTTCAAGCTTCTTTTCTTCTCTCTTCATTTTCTCCCTGTGCTCATTGTAATCTTTGGGGAGAGTCTGTGACTGTGAGCTAAGTCCTGAGTGTTCCTCTTGTAATAGCTCTTAGTCTGATCTTTCTTTTCTAAGAAAGATTTCTGTCCAGCTGTAGGACTGTATATAGTTTGTAACCCAGCTAGGGATTTATGTCTAGCAGAACCGCACTGGGGTTTGTACCAGTAGGTTTGTTTCTTAGCCTAGAAAAGAAGTGGGCTGCCTTCTTGCCCGGGAAAGAGAAGAAGACCAGCTGGGGTGCTGGTGTTGTAGTGTCCTTGAGGGGGACTGTACCCTTGGTTAGTGAAATCTCAAGAGGTTGCTTGGGGACTAGACGTAGGACTTCCATGTGGGAAGGGTCGAACCAGGATAAATCTCCTGTGTCCTTTGTGTGATTGTTCTTTTGCTTCTGCACTGCCACTCTTCATTACACTAACACTAACCAAACTTTTAAGTGTTCACGTTTTGATTTCAGATTTCAGAAAAACCTATTCACCCCCTCTAGGTTACCTTGCTGCCGTACCAAAAGGGCCAACACCTTATTAATTGAATAGTATGTGCATATTATTTTTGATGAGACTAACCCTTCCTTGAGGAAGGAAGAAGATAGTGATAGTGATGATGCAGACGAACTGTCCAAGAAACTAAAGGATACCTCAATTGAAGACAGGGATGATCCACCTTTGGAAGACTTGCAACAACAAGATATTACACATGAAAATCTTCCAAGGGAGTGGAGATACAAGAAAGATCACCCACCTGAGAACATTATTGGTGATCCATCTGTAGGGGTAAGAACAAGAGGTAATGTAATACCTTGTGATTATCTAGCATTTGTCTCTCAAATAGAGCCTAAGACAATCAGTGAAGCTCTCACTGATGAATCCTGAATTACAGCCATGCAAGATGAACTTAACCAGTTCAAGAGAAACCAAGTATGGTCACTTGTTCCCAGACCATCAGACCATCCAGTTATTGGCACCAAGTGGGTGTTCAGAAACAAATTGAATGAGGCTGGTGTGATCTTAAGAAACAAGGCCAGGCTGGTAGCTCAAGGCTACTCTCAAGAGGAAGGCATAGATTTCGATGAAACTTATGCACCTGTAGCTAGACTTGAGGCTATTAGAATTTTATTAGCATATGCATCTGCTTTGGATTTAAAATTATTTCAAATGGATGTTAAATCCACTTTTTTTAATGGTTTTATTAAGGAGGAAGTGTATGTTGAACAGCCTCCAGGTTTTGATGATACAGAATTTTCAAATCATGTTTTTAAACTTCATAAGGCATTATATGGTTTAAAGCAAGCACCAAGAGCCTGGTATGAAAGGCTTAGCTCTTTTTTATTAAACCATGGTTTCACTAGAGGATAGGTAGATAGCACTCTATTTGTAAAATCAAAAGTTAAAAGTATATTACTTGTACATATTTATTAGATGACATTATCTTTGGATCTACTGATGAATCCCTTTGCAAGTATTTTGAAAAGTTGATGCAGGGAGAGTTTGAGATGAGCATGATGGGGGAGCTCAATTATTTCCTTGGACTACAAATCAAGCAAGGAAAAGATGGGACCCACATCTGTCAAGTAAAATACACCAAGGAGCTTCTGAAAAAATTCGGATTCGGCAATGCCAAGCCACCGTCAACACTTATGAGCACATCAACAAGGATGGACAGTGACAAGAATGGTAAGAAAGTAGATCAAAAGATCTATAGAGGTATGATTGGTTCATTGCTTTACTTAACGGCCAGTAGACCCGATATTATATTCAGTGTATGCATGTGTGCTAGATATCAAGTAGATCCTAGAGAATCTCATTTAATCTCCGTAAAAAGAATATTTAGATATTTAGCTAGAACTCATGATTTAGGTATGTGGTATCCAAAATCCTGTAAAATTAATTTAGTAGGATACTCTGATGCTGACTATGCTGGATGCAAAGTAGATAGAAAAAGCACCAGTGGCTGTTGTCAATTCCTTGCAGGGTGTTTGATATCCTGGTCCTCCAAGAAACAAAATTCAGTGGCACTGTCTACAGCTGAAGCTGAGTACGTGGCTGCTGGAAGTTGTTGTACACAACTCCTATGGATAAAGCAACAACTTGAGGATTTTGGACTAATATCAAATCAATTCCACTATTGTGTGACAACACTAGTGCTATCAATCTCACCAAAAATCCAGTCTAGCATTCAAAGACCAATCATATTGAGGTTATATATCATTTTATTCGTGATCATGTAGCAAATGGTAACATAGAAATATCCTTTATTGACACAAATGGTTAGTTAGCAGATATTTTCACAAAAGCCTTGACCAAAGAGAGATTCACATCTCTTAGAAGGGAATTGGGCATGTGTAATTTGTGAAAAGATTTCCGTGTAAAACTGGCATATAAATTTTCAGAATTAAGTAAATTTTATCTCCATGGCTTTAAGCAAAAGAAATTTAAATTATCTTTCCTAGCCGCTCTCTTTATAAAGTCTGTTGAGTTGGTCAAACTTATTTGTCGTTTTCTGCCACCCTTTTGGCATCTCACTTTTCGGTCAACCTTTTATTTAACTCCAAAATCGATGTGGGAACGATTCATCTCCTATCTTCTACCTTTTTCCCTCTTTCGTCTGGTTGCCTGAGCCGATGCCCTAACGACTCCGACATCGACTCTCTGCTCTTTGAAGCTTCGCTCTCGTTCCCGTGAAGAATTTCTTGAGGACTTTTACTCCTCTTTCCTTCCCAACCCTCCAAAAACCTTTTTCACCTGAATCCATGGCCGCGTCCGTCATTTTCGGCAGTCTTGGGGGCTACGACGCTGAGTACCTCTCACCTGAGCAGCAGGAGAGGTTCACGTTGTGAAAACAAAGCTTTGTGGCAATAAAGCAGTGGACGTAGCTGATCTTGAGAGGAACGACATGCACAGCATAGTGGCCGCCGTGAGCAGAATGCAGTGGTCAGTCATTTCAACCTTCTCAGAGGTAAGCTATCCAGACCTCATGAAGGCGTTCTATGTTTGTTTGAAATCAGAGGCAGATGGGTCCCTGACATCTTCAGTCAAGGGAACCCCGATCAAGATTGATCATGATCTCCTAAAGACTCTGTTTGATGTAAGCACGACCGGTCACAGTGGAATTCAAATTGTGGATACACAGGTCAAGGGTCTCGGAATCATTGGTCCTGAATTCCGGCTGAGAGATGGGAAATTAGACATAAATCAACTGAATGCATTCAACCATCTCCTGCATTTTATAGTCTGTCAGATACTCATTCCTAGAAGTGCTACCTTCTCTACCTGTACCAAGACTGATTCGGACATGATGTTCTGGGCCATCCAGAACAAGGAGATTAACATGCCGAAGTGATGATAGAGAGGATGAAGTTTACTCGTGATCAAATTGGGACATGAAGAGCAAACTGAATGTTTCTCTGCCCTACGCCCATTTACTCACCAAGATTTTCAAACACTTTGGTGTTGACCTGTCTGGGGCAGTAGTCGAAAAGATGGGCCAGAGCATTAGGTCCAAAAATCTTTGAAAAAGTGGTTTCTCAGTCTTCAATGGAGTATGGTCCAAGATCTCTGTGGCTGAGGGTGAACCCATCATCGGGGAAGCCGAAGATATCCAGCAAGAAGTAGCAGCAGCCATAGCAGAACCAACAGCTGTGGCCTCAGCAGTTCCAGAACTAGAGGAAGTGGCACCTGCAGCACCCCCTGTCATGGCAGCAGCAGCAGAAGAGCCAGCAGTAGTAGCAGACTCACAAATTGTAGAAGATATTCCGGAAGCACCAGCAAGAATAGCAGTGGAAGTTACTGACAGAAGGATTGAGGACATTTCTCCTGAGGTGATTGTCCCCATTGTATCTACAGCAGCAGATCCTCTACCCTCCTCCATTGTAGCTTCTATACTTCGAGAGGTATTGGACTCCATTCACTCCACCCCAGTCACTCCAGAATCTAGTGGAAGGTCAGTGGAAGAGGCTGTGGCATCAGACCACATTGAAGAATCGGTGGCAGCAGGACCAATTCAGGAGGAGCAAATAGTTGCTCAAGAAGATACTGTAATGGGAGATGCTCCTATTCAGGGGGAGCAAGAGAGTATTGAAGGAGATGCTCCTGTTGAGGGGGAGCAGTCAAAGGAAGATCAAGCGAAGACAGCTATGCCATTAGCAGCAGAATTAGCTCCAGCAGCAGAAGTAGCACAAACTAATGTGCCCATGAGCAGTGTGCCTGCTGAAGAAGTTTTTCCTCATACAGAGGATGATGGACCTCAGGGGGAGAGACATGACAATCCCTCAGATAATGATGCTAGAGATGGGGAGACTGCTAGCTCCTCATAATCTGATGATGATGGTCAACAGCCTCTAGCAATAGAGGCAAGGAGAAAAGAAAAGAAGTGGCATCCGGAGTCCCTCTCCTAGCAGACACTCCTTTTGAGAGGCAGGTGAGACAGAAGATTGTCATAAATTTGAAGCCTGTCATTGAAAGATTAGATGCTCAAGGTGAGATCTTGTGCTCTGTTCAATTTGATGTGAACTCCATTTTCATGAGCCAAGCATCCACCACTAAGGATACTTCTCAAATCAGAAATGCCATGAAGTGGTTCAACAGAGAGTTGGGGAGCATGAAGACAATGTTGTCTGAGTTTTTGAAGGTAGTTGGAGCTCAGAACATTGATGCTGATACCTCTAGGCCATTAGGGCCATCTGTTCCAGAGTCAGGGCCATCAGGGCCATCTGTTCCAGAGTCAAGGCCACCAGGGCCAGCACCAGCAGCATCATCAGCAGAGGTCAGTGTGCAAGGGCCATCCATGCCCGCTGAGCAGGTAGTAGGGTCACCAGGGACAGCTGAGAAGGTGTCAGGGCCATCAGGGCCAATGGAGTCTGAACCTGTGTAGAGTATGGCTGAAGAAAAGATCTTGGCTCTTGTGCCCCTAGCTCCCTCTTCTTCTCAAACACCTGTTCCTCCATCCCCACCTTCATCCTCTACAGCTCCACCTGCCCCCAGATCAAGAAACCTCATCCCAGACCTGTCTCTTCACCAACACCCTTTCCCTCTTAATCCACCTCTTCTCCTGCCTCCTCTACTCATATTCTTCCACCTCCTCCTGTCTTTGAGGCTCCTCCAGCATCCTCTGTTGGGCCCTCATCCTCCTCTGGTCCCTCCTTTGGACCAGTTGATGACATCCCTTCTTCTTCTGATTCACTTCTTCATCCTTCTCCTCCACCCTCCTTCATTACCATAATTCCTGAGCGAGCTCAACTTGACTCTCCCTTTCTTTCAAAAGTAAAGGATGAGTTTGAAGAAGCAATTCTCAGGTCGGTCCTGAAAGTTGGGGCTCACATTCATAGGGCAGAATCTTCTAGTTCTGCTCCTAAAAAGAGGAAAATCTCTTCTACTTCATCTCTTTCCTCTGATCCCCAATTTCTCCCTCTGTGGTTCTCTCTCACAGTGGACAACAAAAATAAACCACTGTATAGGGAGTATCTTCAGAAGGTTGTCTTTGCCACCATCATCGACCTTCCATTCCTTAACCTTACAGACCACTTAAACATTGTTCTCCCCTATACTCTTCTTACCAAAACTGAAAAATCCAAAATCTTCTCTGTTGCTCATTCCAAAACTGAAGAGCAATGGGGCAAGGGCCACAAAGAACTTTTCAAGAAATATCTTCTTGCCAAGTCTGCCAGATTCCCTCCAAGGGACCATTCCCTCACCCTCTCAGAATGGTTTCAAATCCACCATAAAGATTCTTGGGGGCCTTTCATTCAGAAAGAGATCAAGATGGTCAGACACTTCCTATTGTTCAATAACTACAGATATGTCCATCGACTTCCTGAAGTTCAACTGAGCCAGTTCAAGCAGGCTATCAAAGCTCTCAGTCCAGACATTGCCCACACTGAAGCTGTTCATATAGACTTTGCTACCCTTCAGGTGCCTGATGAGATTTCTCTTCCCCAGATCCACTTCCTTATCATGGAATCCTCTATTGGGTCTATCATCTTTGAACGCTTTGCCAGAGTGATGGGAAGAATCAAGGTATAGAAAGGCTTTCTGGTTGCATTTCATAGATTTCTCTTTAGAGAATATCACCAGGGCCATGTCAGTGCTGAGGTTCTTGCACCTATTCTGTCAGAATGTGAGAGACTGACTCCCTCAGAGTGGACCACATTCTATCCATTATCTGCTCAACAGTTAACTGATCTGAATGAAGCTCAAGTCAGGGAAGGGAAACCTGCAGTTTCTCCTGCTACCTTCTTGGACATGAACTCCATTCACCTTGTAAATGATCCCCTTAAGGCTTGGGAGGAAAGGTACAAGGTGTTTGTAGCCATGCGCCAAGCTCTCAGGCAGAAAAAAAATTTCTACTCTGTGACAATGGATCAGTTTCTTGCTTGTGCCAGTTTCGGGTCAGTTCTCTTCCTCAAAATAACCATGGATAAGGACTCATACGCTGATTTTCTTTCCCAGCAGCTCACTCTTCATCTCCGAAGGATGGCTCCCTCCATGGACCACCCTATTCTTTATCTCCTGGGGTGTTCAAGCTGTATTTTGAAAGGCAAGAAGAGCATGCATGGGAAACCATTTCTCATTTTGCCTCTCTTTTGTCTCATGTTTATTATTTACCTGTACCTCCTCAGAATTAATGAAATATCTTTGCTTGCCTGTCCTTCAAATCTTTTCTCTTCATTCTTTGTCTCAGATTATCTTTTTGCTTAATGACAAAAAAGGGGAGAAAAATACCATGTCTGAAATACATTCCACAAATATTCAGATTTTTTATTCATGCTTATTGATAAGTTTTGTCATCACCAAAAAGGGGGAGATTGATGATCAGTCTGTCCCCATGTAATTTTAATTACATATTTATTTTGGTAATTAACAAAACCCTATCAAAATTTCTATCATATATTTCATAAGTCTTAAGTATAGGAAATATACCAAGGTCAAACAAGCCAATATTGGTAAGTATCACCTATCTGAAGCTTTAATCATTTCTAGATTATATTTCTCTAAGACCGCATCGACTTCTGTTGAAAGTCACAACGACTTCCTTTATGTATAACGATTTCATATGTGTCTTAACGATTTCTTTATAAGACAGTAACATCGTTTGGTTACAAACAAGTCGCTCCTATAACGATTCCTTAAGTTATCATAATATTTCTTTAGAACTCGTAACGACTTGCCCGTCGTAACGATTCCTTATGTCATCGTAACGATTTCTTGAGAACTCGTAACGACTTGCTCGTCGTAACGATTCCTTAAGTCATCGTAACGATTTCTTTAGAACTCGTAACGACTTGCCCGTCGTAACAATTCCTTAAGTCATCGTAACGATTCTTTAGAACTCGTAACGACTTGCTTGTCGTAACGATTCCTTAAGTCATCACAACGATTTCTTTAGCGCTCATAACGATTTGCTTTGCGCAATGATTTCTTTAGCGCTCACAACGATTTCTTTAGCGCTCATAATGATTTACTTCGCGCAACGATTTCTTTAGCGCTCACAATGATTTCTTTAGCGCTCATAATGATTTGCTCTCTATAACGATTTCTTTAATATTCATAACGATTCCGTTAATGAATACAACGATTTTCTTTCTATAAACGACTTGTTAAGTGCTCATAACGATTTCATAAGTCATATAGGCAATGACTTTATGGTTTATATCGACTTGATATTATCTTAATTCTGAAAGTGTTGAATAGTCAAGTCTTCACATATCTATCTGACTGCTGTGCATTTAATGAAGACAGAACGCATCTCTGAATGTATGCAGATGATATCTTTTCATTGTCGTGCATATTCTGTCAACATCTTTTAGAACAAGCTATTTGGCATTGCTATTTTGGTGAATATTCACATCAACGTCTTCTGACATCAAAAGATAGTCTAGCTATCTACTGTTCTAGCATTTAATGTATGCAGGGCCCTAAAGACATTCTGTCATACAACGTTGGACCATATAGACGCCAGAAGACCCTATCTCTTGCGTGCTCAAATGGATAAAAGATTGTTGACTAGAAGCTTCCAAGTGTCAAGCAGTCTAACGTCTACCAAACTAAGAGACAACGGTTACTTCAACGACTACATTTTCAAATTGGAGATATAAATTCAAGATAGTAACTCCAGAAGAAAATATACATAAGAGAGAGACTTAGAATTGTAGAACACAAGCTTTGCAGATCTTCTGAAAGAATCCAAGAGCCAAGAATTCAAATTCCAGTGTGTCTTTAGCTCTTTGCTCTCTGTACTGTAATAGAAATCCTAAGAGAGCCAGTGTAGTTCTGAGAGAGTGCCTTGTTTAGATTATTTGCTCTCAGTGCTAGTAGCTTCAGATCTTGACTTGCTAAAGCTTGATCTAGGGGCTTGAATTCCTGCTTATTCTTTTTGTGTTGAAGTTCCCTTCTGTTGTGAAGGAAGACCTGGTAGGGATCGAGCCAGGGTGTTGTGTTCCCTTCTGTTGTGAAGGAAGACTTGGTGAGGGATCCAGGGTGTTGTAGTTCCCTTCGTGTGAAGGAAGATCAGCTGAGCTGGGTGTTGTTTTGTCCATAGGGGGACTGTACCCTAATTAGTGGAATCCTGAGTCGTTGCTCAGGGACTGGACGTAGGACTCCTAAGGAGAGGAGGTCTGAACTAGGATAATTCTTGTGTTGTGTGTTTGGTTATTGTGTGTTTATCTTTTATACTAACCTTCTCTAACCTTCATCGAAGAACATCTTGTATGAATATTTTTAAGTACATGTACTAATTAAATATAATTTTGAAAAGGACCCATTCACCCCCCTGGGCTCGTCAACTGGGCAACAAAAATGTCATAGGAATTTCCAGTTTTGACCTCATATTCTAATACATAGAGTTGGTTTTGAGGGTGCAACTGCAAATATGACTATTCTTATGTGGGCTCTAGACGAAGATGGCTTTAGCTTTCATAAGGTATGGCACTGGTCTATCATTTTCTTATTTACTTTTGGTGATGAACTTTCATTCTAATTATATCCATTCTGACCATGCACCTAGGAAAATACTATTTGGTAGACTTTGGGTACCATAACATTGCTCGATTTCTAGCATCATATCACGACGAATGATAGGATATCTAGAGAACCATGGGCATGGAAATGCATGATATAGGAGCATGAGAGACAAATTCACCATCATCATGTCCAACTTCACAATTGTGTGAATGTGCATTTAAGGTGTTAAAGAATCGGTTTCAAACAATTAATGGAGGGGAATAACTACCCATTTTGACTGAAATTGTTAATTGTCTTTCCATGTTATGTCTTGCATACCTTTGTAAAGAGTAAGTAAGGTGACGACTGCTACTTCAATGCAGCCCTTTACGAGGTGGTAGAGGAGAATAGTGACAAACCTGAGGAAGAGTTGAGCCTTGCTATTAGTTCTAGTGAGATGCATGCAGGGAAGGTGCTCCAAGATGTCATAGCCACAAAATTATGGACAAACAGTTGAGCATTGTCATTCTAATGAACTTGCATTTCGCCTTTTCTTTGCTTATATTTTGGTGCCATGAGCATGTGTATTGTACTCTACTACCTTTATGCCAAAATCGGTTTTCCAATCACTATAATGTGACATATTTCTATCTACTTTAATGTATGTAAGTGCCATTTGGGATATGGAGGAGCACTTTATCTTAATATTTTTGATTGGAGAACAAGTTGATTGTGATAACGTGTAGGAGGATACTTTGAATATAGAGGGGTGGGAGATGGTGCGAGATATGTTCAACGATCACTCTTGCTTAGCCTGGCCAACATCACATTTCTTACATCGATCTAGCTTTTATAAGGCATATTATTTAATACTGAGGACCTCACGAACATACTTGACTTTTAGTGGGATGACGATGCTAAGAAAATTCGTGAGTCTAAATAGCATGACAACAATATACGTAGGTTTAACATAACTCAATCAATTTATACCATGTTCCATTTTAGGGCATCACATGTTATTTATCTTTATTGCAGTTTAACCCATTGGCTGCATGGTTCAAAGAAAGAGCACTATCAGTGAATTTATTAAACTATCTCTATTAAATATGTGTGTTTAACAGTACATTGAATGTCTAAGTCATCTTATTTATCATATGTCGTTAACTACATTATGCTAATGTGTTTGCATGTTTCGATTACCTTCACCTATAGAGGATATATGTGTTTCAATTTACTTTCATAAATTTATATATAGTTACATCATTCACCATAAATATTTGGTTGGATGGCATCCATTGCAATCCTAGATGTATTGCAGTAAATGAAGAATGTACTATATATTAATGAATAGATGGCATCACGTATATCATCTATTGGATTTGGGTAATAATGAGTGAGCATTTATATCCAATTTAATGGTTGGATGGTCAATTAAATAACCTCATTGAAAGTGCGGATACATTTGTATAGCCAATATGAGCCCAACAAATTTATATACTATTATACACTTGTGATCTTGCATTTAACTAGGTTTTGAAGTTAATGGAACAACTGATATTGCTGCCAAATATAAGCTGCATCATTCATACTTCATGTTAATTGATGTTCATTTGTTTAAACTTATATATTATATCAGGTGGCTAACATTGTATTCATTTTCTATTTATTTTCACGTAAGAATTATATAATGATGGATATCTTGATGTACATGTCAATGGTCATTCAATGGGATCATGAAAAAAATGTCTTATTGACGCAAATATTCAATGACATCAAGGCCACATTTGTGCTTGTTTCTGTTTTACATGTTGTTAATGAAGCATAAGATGTTTAAATGATTCTATTATGGAATGATGAAGTTATAACTTGGCAATGTAATGATGGCATAAAATGTATAAGATGTTGTTGACTTTTGGTTCAGCTAAAAATTGTGATAGAGTTATTTGTTTTTCTTAATTTTTAATTATATATGTTATTTAAGATATGTACCATATAATGTAAACACTACACAAATAGGAGAGATGTTGTCTGTTATTCATCAAAATTTAATAATTAAAATAAATATATTTTCATTAAAAAGTGATTAAAAATATTAAGTACATTACAATACGTAGTCCTAGTCTCAAATATACTAAGTATAATTCTAATGTTGCCTATTATGCTTAAACTTATAATGAGCAACGTGTTTCTGTAACTAATGATGTCAACAATCTAAGTAATAACAATAATTCTAATGTAAGTGGGTTTCATATTTTAACAAACATTTAGGATGTGAAACAATTAATTATTAGATTTTAATTACAATCAAAATCGTTAAGTACAAGCAAAATTAGAGTTAAAGATTAACTAACTTAATTATGTTCTCCAAATGTTAATAAATATTTAACCAAAATATATTAATTATGTGCATGTAATTAGTTACAAACTATTTTAATTGTATTATCTTTTAAATGATGTAATGGACATTATTAAAATGTAGATTTTTTTAACTTTTTAGTTCCTACAAATAATCGTATTTTCTTATTAGTCCCTTAAATATATACAACTATTATTTTCTAGTCCATGAAGTCTATGTTGTTATCCATTTTAGTCCTTGTCATTTGATTCCGTAACTAAAGTGCAACTCTACCTTAGTTAATTAACTAGGGTGTAGTAAAAGACATCTACATTACCCTTAGTTAGCCACAAGCTTCCCGACTTACATTCTTTCTCTTCCCTTCTCTCAGCATGGTGTCCTCCTTCTCCATAGCTAGTCACATGCAATCATGGCAAATCATTTGGAAGGTGGCCCTGCCTATGTGGAAGGCTCGTTGGAACTGCTCTCCCAGGAAGTCCAGGTGGTCGCAGTCATCTCAGTAGCCCATGATGGTGCCCCGACCTTGACTCGACTGCCACTCCTCTCGACCTGCTGGCCATAAACGATGCGGCTACCTTGACGTACTCTCAAAAGCGGTAGAGGATGCCACCTATGCCGCAACAATCGCAATGTGGGCTCACCCTATGAGGAGGCCCTTGAACTTCTCGACATCAACATAGTGATTCTCCATGTTGTCGTAATAGTTGGCCATGGCCTAGGCCCTCTGTTTGTAGTTGGCCTCGAACAACACGAAGTCCCATTGCAACTCCTCCTCCCCAGCACTCCACTCGCTCCTGCTCCTCCAACATCGCCAATAAAGTCATCAGTTGTGCCACCGCCCTTGTCTTCTACCTCTTCACCCCTTCCCCCTCCCCGTTGCTGCTCCTACTGTTGCCATAGCTATAGTTTAGCTAAGGGACCTCCCATTGCTATCCTCCAATTCCCTGCCCCACTTTTGCTTGACGGCCTTACCAACACTGTCGACATTATCATTACGGTCGTTGTCAGGCATGTTAAAGTGGATGGAGGGTAGGGAGGTGAAAGCATCACGCAGAAAAGTGTAGTAGTCAGAGCAGTCGGAGAGTACCTTCATACACTAGAAGGTGAGGCCATTGTAGCAAAGGGAGGTGCAAATGACCTTGATGCTCACCTACCAGGGTTCAAACACTGGCACCACAACCTCCTCCATCTACATTGGTTGCCCTGCTCCGCTGCACATCGCAGTAGAGTTTGCTCATTGATCGATCATGCCAAGCCCACCCACCCACACCTCAGAAGAAGACCCCTAAGAAGTACGATAATTCTACTTTCATTAGTTGATCAATAAATATCATAACATCCCCTGAATATAGATAGAGACAAAAAACACATGCACATATACAAATGACTAAATCTAAGGTGGGGTCACACACACAATAGGCGAGAACACAAAAAGCTAAATAGAGGCGACACCATCATACAAATCAGGCATAATCAACGTACTGAAGTTGATGCTAGTGTTTGCTAGTGCAGCCGCCCACAACTTAAAAGCTGCACAGAGGGCCTACGACTTCGGCCCCAACACCATCATGTTGTCGCTGTCGTAGTACCACGAATGCATGTTCATGTTCCTCCTCACAATGATCGTCAGAGCCACCTACGTGCTATCTTCCCTGGTGGCCTGTCTACGGTGTCCATGTCTTTGGCTGGAGCTTAGTCGGGCCTCTTTCGCACCTCTTTGAAGTATGCCTCATCCTTTCCCTGCGACCCTGCCACAGTAGAGCGGAGCCATCAGTTTTGAGGAAGAAGGGGACAGTTGGGGGGGGGGGGGAAGGGAGATGGGCGTCGATGGGGATTTGCACTAGTTTTTAAGGGAACCAAATAAGTTATGGTATTTTAGGTATTTTCATGCCACTATTACTTCTACATGAAATATGCATCAATATATTCATTTGTTAAACATCTGTGTACTAGATGGACTTAATTTAATGCAAGAGTTAGAACCTTTCAAAGATTAAAAAAAAAATAATTTTATTTGATTAATATGAAAATATGTTTATTTGTAGGGATTGAAAGTTAAAAAAAATCTAAGATATAATCACATATTTATGTAATCAAAATGCCAATTACAATTAGGTGTAATTCCGATCAATCTTCCAACACTACCTACTCCAACAAATTACGTAGTGAACATTAATATCGTAAAATCACTTAATAAACATAATTATCACAATTAAAATGTAAAAAGATACTTGTTAATTCATCATTTAATAACACTATTTTTTTCTATCAAATAATATTCATAAAATACTATTAAATACATATAATATCAAATTTCTATCAACACTAAAAATGGTTACACAAATAAAAAGTATAAAAAAAGAAGTGGTGCGGGCATGATAAAGGATATTCTAAGCATTGCAAAAGTGAAAGAGTGTGTTCACTCACTTTTTCTTACCAAGGCACTATTGCGATTTAATCAACTGAGTCAACTCATTTGCAAATAGAGCAAAAAGTGTGAACCTAGTGTAACTTTAGTCGTGGGTTAAAAATAACTTTAACCCAACTTATTACCAAACAGATCCTTAATTTTTTTTAAAAATTAAAATTGTCCCAATATAGGGTCCTATACGTGTGTGAATAATCCAATTGACTATTAGACTACTGAAAGAAGTAAAAAGATATTTATATTTTCCATCATAAAAAAGTAAAGCAATGACATATTTACTATTCATGTAGGTTCATAGATGGTAGTTGATAACATTGACTGAAAATAAGCATAATTTTAAAATAGGAGACTACTCCACTCAAGTCATATTTACAACTTTACTAAAAAATTCTAAATTCTTAATGATAATATGTGGTTTTTTTTATATGAAAGAAGGAATATATGCGTAAACTTAAGTTGTCTCATCATGTGAGACTATGAGAACTAAATAGGTTGGAAAACAGCGAGCTTTCACCGTCTAATCCCTACAAACTCTTAAATTTGTTTGAGAAAAACATTGACTTGCACTTGTGAGACAGAAAGAACGGTTAGGAGGTCCTCGGGTGCTTTCTTTGGAGAGAATCCTCTGATGCTCAAGTTAGAGAATTGACTAAAAAAAAGGGAAGTCGAGGAGGGGGAGGAGGGCAAAGAGTAAGAACTAAGGGTTCTGGCCTATATGTCTGAGCTAGAGCTCTATTCTAGTTATCAGTATGCCCCTTTTAAGCATATGTTGGAGGTCTTTCGGTGCATTGTTCCTTTCCCAGCCGCGCAAGCAAGTAGTACAAGAATGATAGAGTGCATATGGTGCAGAAATGACTGCTAGAGTGGGCCAACGAGGGGCATACATTGCTGTAACGACTCGGGATCTGAGATACCGATAACCCACTAGTATACCTGAACTTTGAACCGCCACCCACGGGGCGAAGCTTGGAAAGGTTAAGAGAAGTGGTATGTGGAGAACATATAAAGAAACCACAGGAAATAGATGAACAACACTCCACTATATAAACATATAACATGTACAACTCAGTGCAAGTACAGTGAAAGGAAAGTATAACAGGACGTACTCAGTATACATAGGTGACAATTAAGTAGGACCATTGGAGCGACTCTACACCTCTGTACCCTGAATCGTTGGAGCTTCACCTGAAGGGAAAGAGAGTTAGCCTCAACTCAAGGTCCAGTAGAGACACGAACGCCATAGGTAAACCACACACAAGTAAACTAGTGCAGCAAAGTAAGTGCAGTGAAGTAAGTACGATACAAGTAAAAGACTGTACACAACTGCACCATACACTGAAAATCGAGTCGCTATAGCCGCCTCTACTCTAGAAGCGACGAGCACACACACAAACACCTTGTAGGTACAAACACACCAACACAACACAACCATACATAAGGTAGGACTAGCTAGGATCTGTGACTTGGTGTCTCAACATCACAGAGTCTTAAAACCCTACCCATGTGTGCACACATAGATCTCTCTCTCACCTCTGGTCCATGACTAGTTTTCCACTACGTCTGACTCTAATAGATGGAGAAGAGGCCCCACAGAAACTGGCTCAAAACCATCATAAGAGGTACGTAGTGAGCAGAGACGCTCTCGACACCCAGGCTCACAGACGAACTAACTCAGTGCCAGTCTTCCAAGCGGAGTCCAGCTCAACATCCGAGTGCACAACACAACCACAAGCACAAGCACAAGCACGGGTGAAAACCACACAGATGGAGACACTCTCAACACCCAGAAAACATTGTGCTATAGGGCAAACACCACACTATTCACACCCAACAGTAAGGTGCATAAGAGAACCACATGGAGACCTCTATCTCGTGCAGGGTAGGCGGCAACCCTGACTGCCATCACCTATGATTGATGGCAATATCGCATGCCATCAACCTAAACTTGACAACCGTGGACCTTGCGGTCAAGATCATCTTGACGACAGGATTTTCTGCGCAACCAGAACCCTAAATGGTTCTAAACCATTCCTGGGGGGCAAACCAAGTCTCACAACACAGAACCAGCGTCGGGGAACTCATCCCCATGTCGAGTAGCACCGATAGACAGTTAGAAGACACCGATCTAATGCTTAGATCGCTTGGTGCAACCATGTATCCCCAACATGGATAATCCCCCAGAAAACCACGATTACACAACAAATAACATGCATCCACCATAACTGAACAACAATGGGGCACACGGGGCAGTATCCCTACCTCAGAAGGTAGAAAAATACGAAAAATATACCCACTCTGCGAACTGCTCCCCACGGGCAAACCTTCCTTGCTCGAGCTTGTCCTTCACAATCCAACGCCGCCACATGCACCGAAGAGTCGCCTACGAGCCTCTATCGGCCGCCGAAGGTGGTAGGAGATACAAGGGTGTAAGAGGGGGTAGTGGAAGTGGAGAGTGAGTGAGAGAGGAAGCTCTTAGGTGCCTTATATAAAAACAGGCCCGGACATGCTGACGTCAACACAGATTGCCGTCAACCGCCATCGACCCAACTTGACAACAACATCGACTGTCATCAAGTGTAACTCTAGAAAACTCTAGAAACTCTAACGTGATGACAACATCTGTTGTTATTAACCGAAGGTAGACGACAACCTCTGCTACCACCAACCATGGGTAGGTGACATAACCTATTGTAGTCAAACCCAACCAAGCGACAGTCCCCATTGTCGTCAGAACATGTTGACGACAATATATCTTTCCGTCAACAAACAACGCTGCAAAAATCCCAATAAGGGTCCAACAAGGGCCCAAGACCTCACAGTTGCTCTTGTAACATGAGCCGTTGTTATCTACTCGGAAGTAGAGAAGAGTAGTGTGAAGAGGGGAGCCCCCTCCTATTGCTACAAATGCGTGCCATGTGGTTAGTAGGCCAATGCTCTAGTGTGGTAGGGATAAATCGAACTATGAGTGGGACACTTTGCGTCTTGAAGTGGGAGGCCATATCTTGCCTTGATGAGGTCGAGGACTTGACTCTGGTATTGGATGTTGGACCGTACGGGGATAGTGGGCCTAGGGGGCTGAGGAGTCAGTATTCTGATGGGTTGGGTCCATGCTCATCTCTTCTCATATGAACCGCTATTGGAGGGCAGGATCAGAATTGGATTCTACCCTGTTCTTCTGTGTTGGTAGGCCAAATAGATAGACTTTATTGGGCCACGTTTATTTTCCTCACCTCAAGAACAAAAATAACAATCCATCCATCTAGAAAGCTATCTCAAGTCATGTGACAACATAAACTTAAAAAAAAAAGATTTGTTTGTGCAATAGGTAGGATGTAGATTGTTCCAGTCTTATATATTTGTATATATAAATGACAAGATGAGAAATATTTTTGTAGAATACTTATATATATATAAAAATCATATGAAAAAAATGAAACTAGTTGAACACTCAAAAGCTGTTGCATCGCATAGATTTGGAATATATCTTTTTATTTTTCATTTTGAAAAATAAGTATCAACTTCAAAAATCACCTAAAACATATACCTAAACACTTCACGTTATGATCATGTGATTAAATTGGAAAGATAATGAGATCTGTTGATATATCTTTTTTGAGAAAGATTTAGTGTACTTTCTTATTGTACTTAAGTGCAATATGACTAGACACTATATCCACGGGGCATCCAATAATTAGGTTGCCACTTTATCACTTCTCATGTGAGGGGTGTCTAGTCACATTACACTTAAGTGCAATAAAAAAATGCACTAAGTCTTTCTCATTTTTTTAATATTATTTGGAAACTTCAATTAACGAATTATGACGTAATAAAATTAACAATAAAATTTAAGAATGACTGATATATAAAAAAGGAAAAAATAAAACAAAAATATTGCACGCGCAAAAGAATCAAGATGTTATGGGGTCGATGATGTCTCCATCCAAGAAGAAGGAAGAGGGAGGCCTGGAGCAGAACGGTCGAGGGCATTCAGTGTGGGGAGGAGGATGAGAGGTGCGGGCGGGCCGCTGCTCTGCATCGGCGATCTGCTTCATGACCTCGCCGACGACGACGCCGGCGCAGCAGATCATCAGGGTTCCCCCTCCTCCGTCTCCCCGTCAATGCTGTCGCCCTCCCCGCCCTCATCCACCGCCGGGGGTGCGGTCCCCCGCGGCGATGCTCCGCCACTGCGGCCGTCCGATCTCCACGATCAGTTCCAGGTTAATTCTTCTTAACGGTGCTGGTACCTCGTTGGTGCTAGAATCCCTTTCACAAACGTTGTGCACATGATATGCTTGCTCGTTTTGAGGACTCTGGTTTACCTAAGTGGTGATCGGAGACGTTGAACGCAATTTCAAGAACAAGTACCACTAGGAGAGGAAGAAGCAGCTCAGCTCCATGGAACTTAATACCATGCTAAAAAAGTTTTTTGGAAAAAGGACTTGCCTCTGTGTTTTTCTAAACGTTTGAAATGCAAATGTTTTCGCAAATTCTAACTTTTTCCATAAACTTTTTTAGTTTGCAGAACCCTTTTCTTTCAGAGATGAACTGTTGGTTTCCTTTTCCTAGTTACTCCCGTTGTTTCACCGCACTAGGTTTTGCACCTGGGTCCAGTATGCGATTTACTATCATGTGCGTTTCTGATTTCCTCGTTTTTTGCCGGTGATTATTTCTGTGCTGGTCAGTTTGGTCGGGTCACTGGTCCTCACTGCTATAAATATCGTCCGGAGCAGGGTTTGCTGTGGCTGATCGAATCGGTCCGATTCGGCCAAATCGGATCGAATCCGGAGAAACCCGATTCGATTCCCATTGAATTGGATCGATTCCCATCCGATTCCCATATGAATCGGCCCGATTCGGGTGAATCATGGTGGATCAGGAAAAATCCAATTTGCCCCGATTCTCCAATGCAGTGAGCCCTGGTCCGGATGACCATTGTTAAATGAAGACATCTTGAGGTGGCCTTTGACGTTTATCTTTGACTGTGTCCATTGTATGTGTTTTATTAATTTTCTTTGCATCAGTTTGGTTTCTAACCTAAACCATCTGTCCCATGTCTGGGATCAGATATATCTCCCCTCTATAGGTCGGTGGATATTTCACCTTTGTTTGTTTGCTTCATTTTAGCATGTCCCACCTTTTCTCCAAAGCCCGGGGGTGGGGAAGAGGTATGTATTAATGTTACATAGGTATATAACTAAGGAGGAATCTGCATTCGCTTGTGCTTCTTTCATTTTTACTTATAGTGGTACAATCCACATTAAAAATGACTAACAAGGAGTTTGTCCTAAATGGAGGGTTCTTGAAAATGGATTTTGAATTTAGGGGGAAAAATGAATTTTGAAACAAAATAAACCTGATCCCTGCTCCCAAATGCGTGCTTGGTTAAGTCACCTGACAGTGAATGTTCTTGAGGTGGTTTTAGTCTCTGGTTCATTGGTAGCACTCTGATAACCTGAGGGTGGACTATCAAATGTCATATACTAGCATTCCTCTAAATCCATTTATTGGTAGCACTCTGATAACCTGAGGGTGAACTATCAAAAGTCATATACTGGCATTCCACTAAATTCATTGTTTTCTAAATGCATGGAAAAAGGTCTGATAGCCTTAAGAGAACCCAATGCATTTGCAGTATTTATAGGTGTAAAATCCTTCTTTGGCATCAGGGGAAGTTTACTCTTTTTTCTTCTTTTTTTCCCCCCTAGAAGTGGATAGTACCACAAGTATATACTACCAAGAGAGAGAATGGACAAGTATAGGCGGGCCAAACCCAACAGAGACCACCCAAAACACCTATACATCAAGAACACACCAAGAAGGTGTAAGACACCTAATCTCCCAAGGAACCAAAGGGTGGATATAAAAATGAATTTACATTGGAGAGAGTGGCTCCTCACTCCTTCACTCTGACCCATACAAAATGTAGCAACACTTCCTCCGCACGAGACTCCCTCTTAAAGATACTGTTGTTTGTTCCCCCCACACCGCCCATAAGGTGGCATGAAGAATGAGCCATCAAACCAACCTATCTGGCTTTAGGGGCCAGGACCTTTGCTATGCCAATCCCGAAACAAAGAAGATACATCACCCCACAAGGTGATAGAGCAACTGGTCCTCCGATCAATCCCCCTCCAAATCCCCTGAGAAAATGGGCAGCCCATAAAAGTTGATCCAATGATTCCTCTTTGGTGCTGTAAAGACAGTAGGTAGGACTAACATCTAGCAAAAAACAGGCCAATCTGTCCCTAGTGGGAAACCTCCCATGTGCTATCCTCCAAGCCAAAATTTTCACCTTGAGAGGGATTTTTAGCCTCCACACCTCCTGGAAAAAGACCAAAATGCATGTCTCCATCCGAGCAAATTTTGTAAGCTGATTTGACTGAGTAAATGCCATCCTTTCTCCATCTCCAGGTCTAGGTGTCCTCCCCATCTTGTGGGTGAAAAGGTCAAAAGAGCAAACTCAGCAGACTCTGAAGCTGCTCTAGCTCCTCCTGATGGAAATCAGGCCTAACAGTTGGGGCCCAGGAGCCACCAGGAACCTGCTGATCAAAAACCGGTGCCATTGAACCATTGGGGGCCGCTGAAATGGCAAAGAGGTGAGGGAACAAGGACTCCAAAGTGAAGTCACCGCACCATCTGTCCTTCCAGAAGAGGCACTTATGACCATCTTCTAGCTTCATCCAAACCCCCAAAGCAATAAGGCCCTTGCAGGCGAAGATATCCTGCCAAAGAGGGGGAGGTCCTGTGGTGGGGAGAGAGGTCTAGGTCCCAATCTCTGGAGGAGGAGAAATAGCGGTACCTAACCACATCCCGCCCATAACCATCTTCCCCATTCCCCAATCTCTAAAGCCATTTGCTCAAGAGAGGTAACTTGAAGTTTGTGACTGACATTCTTCAGCCTGAGGTCTCCTTGCTTCTTGGGGGAGGTCATCCTACCCCAAGAGATGTCATGCCACCCTCACCTGTCCCCAGAACCATGCCAAAAGAATCTCCTCTGAATAGAATGAAGCCAAATGCAAAGGCAATTCAGCTTGGTGTGAACTTCACATGTTTGCTAATAAACATTCTTGATAATCATTGACCTTGTGCTTTTGTTTGGGCAGGAGACCTACACCCAGCTGACTGAGTCACTGATGGGGACTGATCACTCATGGACTGCATTGACCTTGAAGGTGCTATTAGATAAAATCTTGTAATTGTAACATTTATCTTGACTGCACCGAAATTTCTTGTTTCTAAAATTTTCTTACAAGTCTTGAAAATTCCAGTTGTGCTCTGCAGTTGAAACAGCAGATAAGTTGGTTAATTTTGCAAACTCAAATGTTGAATTACTTCTAAAGAAGGTTCACGTGCTTGAGAGCATAATAAAACGCAGTGATGCTGCCATTCAAATTGCAAAAGCTATTGAGGACACCAAGATCAAAGAGGAAACACGTAGAGATAGCTAAGGGAAAGGAATATGTGGAGCCACTTGCAATGTTGCTGAGGTAAAAGATTGTGTATTTGAGCTGTGGGTTTTATTTCCATCATGTTAGCTTGGGATGGGCACTTGCATATCTTTGAGTAATATGCAATGTAAAATTTTGTATAATTCTTATCTGGTTAATCAAAGCTTACCTACTTTTGATGACATGAGATTGAAGACTCCACCTGAAGTTACTACTGTGGTATATTGAGACATTTAATTCTATAATCAGATGTGTTTGGTCGCTGCATGTATCCCTAATTTGGCATCTTTATGTTTGAGACACAATGTCTTATGCATGGTGGAGACATATAACTATTGCATTCCTTGTCCATTCAATAAGATTGTCGTATGCGGTTTTTTCTTGTGTGTGTCTTGTCCATGCTGCAATTCTTTTGAATATCAAAACCTTCTTTCTTGCGTCTGTTATGTACATTTATAGTAGGTCCAGATGACTGATTTCTGCTTAACCATCAAGGAGCATAATTGATTGTGTTGACATAAAAAGCAGATTTGTGTTGATGTGTGAAAAATCAGATGCGTAGCTGCACTATTACCTTTTTTCCTTTTTTTTGTACTTGTCACCTTTTTCCACTTTTTTGGAATTCATATACACAAATACTAAAAATGTTAATTGAAGAAATATTTTAGATGCATGTGCATTGGGTCTTGATTACATTGCACTATCAAACCAAAACGAGGGTTTTTGCATAAAAACATTAAATGTCTTTTCATCTGTCTGACTCAATAAGAGTGCTCCACAAGAAATGGAGTGGGTGCGGTAATGCCTTTCAAGGAATTGGAGTAAGGATTGTCCTGTAAGAGGGGATGATGACATTTGGGCCATCATCCTTCAGGCTATGCTGTGGGCCATCTGGAATGAAAGAAATAAG